>JALAJA010001281.1:0-32460 GCA_023376005.1 Doryteuthis pealeii | reverse complement strand
GCCCCCCCCCCCAGCAGATCAAAACATGTTACGAGGCTGGCACCTGCTGCTAATTTGGAGGGAGCGTTCGTTAAAAAACCAGATGAGAATCAACTAAAAAAGTCTCATCTTTAATTAATAGTATTAAATGTATTTAAATCTATGACAATAATAATGATTACCATTTCTCTTACAAACTGTCATTGTCCATCCTTTAGCAAAATAACAGGATGCAGATGTACAGTGTGAAGAAGAATTACAATGACATCCATTTTGATAGTTATTTCCAAAACGTTCATATGCACACAATAAAACAAAGTGCGAGAATTTCTGATGAATTGATAAAAAACGTTTCCCATTCGAAATAATAATATATATATATATATATATATATATATATATATATATATATATATATTATTACATATATATATATATATATATATATATATATGTATATATATATATATATATAATGTATATATATAAAATATATAAAATATAATTCATAAAATGAAAACCTGTGATAAGCGACTGGCATTATAATTAAAGTAAAATAAATAAATGAAGTTTCTTACGTGTTTGGCAATCTCTACTCCAGTATCCGCTTTCACATTTTCCATCAGAGCAATAGCCATTTGCTTTATTGCATTTGTCATTGTCAGCACAATGACATGTTCTTCCACAATTCGGGCCAAACGTGCCGACTGAACATTCTGAAAAGAAACAAAAACACAAATGAGAATCTTATAATCAACTAAAAAAAGACACATCCTTAATTAATAATATTAAATGTATTTAAATCTATGACAATAATAATGATTAGCATTTCTCTTACAAACTGTCATTGTCCATCCTTTAGCAGAATAACAGGATGCAGATGTACAGTGTGAAGAAGAATTACAATGACATCCATTTTGATAGTTATTTCCAAAATGTTCATATGCACACAATAAAACAAAGTGCGAGAATTTCTGATGAATTGATAAAAAAACATTTCCCATTCGAAATAATATATACACACACACACACACACACATACATACACACACACACACACACACACATACACACATATATATTTATATATAAAATGTTGTTCTGGTTCCAACGGGAGAAAATTCAATATTTTATAAAAAAAAAAAGGAAGGTCCGCAAAATGTATTTTGTTCTCAGATAAACTTTTTTTAATTCTTTTTGTTCTACATATGTAAAACAAAAAGAATTAAAAAAATTTTTCTGAGAACAAAATACATTTTGCGGACCTTCCTTTATATATATATATATATATATATATATATATATATATATATATATATATATATATATATATTTACATACATATATATATTTACACACCACACACACACACACACACACACATACATACATATATTATATATTATATATATATATATATATATATATATTAGTGTTACCCTTTTTGGTCGTCTGCTAAGAGTTTTAAAAGCGAATTAAACATAATTAAATCTATTATTTAAGAGCAAACTTTGTCTGAATCGATAGGTAGTGACATACTGACCATCATTAAAAAAAGAAAAATATTATTACATATGCAGTTTATTTTTAAAAGATTTAAAACCATTTGTTTTGGTCAATTTCAACGCGATCCGCCATTCAGCCTCTTTTTCAATGGTTTTAGGCGCTTGTTTACAATTTTAACGTAACATTTGGGATGGAAAAAAAACTTTACCAAAAATCACGTAATTATCCGATTTTAAGGAAATTTTCAGAATTAATGTTGCAATATGGGTATATTCCTGACTTTTGTGAGCTGGAGCTGCTAATGGAAGGAGGAGGAAGAGGTAACAAAGGCTTAGAAAAATAGTGATGACCCAGGAGAGGAGAGCGATGGTTTGACCGTAGCGTAACCCCGAACGGAGAATTGACCGCAAGCGGAAGTCGGGTGTTGACCGGAAGTCACGTGGTGACGTGGGGGAAAAAAGAAAGGGTTCGTCCTCTTTTTGCCTGGGTCGGTCGTAGGGCACGGACCTCATGAGAGCCCAGTAATCTAGTAGTGTTCTCTCTCTCTCTTTCTCTCTGCCTTTCCTCTCCTCTGATAGAAGCCCACTATACGAGCACGAGAATAAAGGCTGGCAGTTGTGATGACATGTTTCTCGTGTTATGATTCTTTATCGGCACCATTTCAGCACGGTGACTTTTGGAGTTTTAGTACCAAGAAAGAATAAAGGACTACGGTACATGTATCGTTTTAGTGCCGTGAATATTACAACGTAACATATATAGTTTTGGTGCCCGTTGACCACGGAGTTCAAACACGGACTCATAAGGAACCAGTTTACCACGACGCAACGAGGGGATACAAAAAAAGAAAAGACATCGGCCGTAATTGTAACAGAAACTAACGTAAACGAAAGAAAGAGCGAGTCAAACAAGAAAAAAGGACCCACGTGTGACGAAAAAAAAAGGGAATGACCTGTTGAGAAACGAGAGAGAAAAAAAAAAAAAAAAAACTGGAGAAGTAAAAGAAAAAAGAAAGAAAAACAACAACATCGAGCATTTGAAGAGAAAAAAGGGCTTAAAAAGAAAACAAAGAAAAAGAGCCACCTTGAAAAAAGAAAAGGGAGCAACCTTTAAAATCTTATTAAAGGAGATGAACGACAACAACGCGTCAACAGACAATTGAGAACTTTAAAAAAAAAAAAAGGACCCACGTGTAAAGAAAACAAAGAATTTAAAAGAAAGGACCCACGTGTGAAGAAAACAAAAAGATTTAAAGAAGAAGAAAAAGACTTATAAAAGAAGGAGGAGAAACCCACGAGGAGAAAAAAAATATACGCCCACGTGTGAATTAAAAAAAAAAAAAAAAAGAAAAGACGGAATTAATGAACTTTACAGAAAAAAAAGAACTTTAAAAAAAAAAAGGAAAAATATACGTAGAAGTGACAAGGTAGGTGATAATTTTTTTTCTCTTGTTCTACGGTTGTGTATTTTTTTTTCTCTTCACTGGTTATTAATATCATTCGTATTAGTGTAAGTTTTTCTATTATCTGGTGACTGAAATTGTTTATGCGAAATGGAGTCTCAGACCATTAAAGAGTTCTTACAGAATCTCACCGCAGGCTTGGTTGATGCATTAAATTCTGTAACGAGTGCCTTAAAAAGCGTTGAAAAGGGGTTGGATAGGGCCTATCAAAGAACTCTTTTAGATGATAGATTAAGAATGAGTAACAATAGAAAAAAATTTAACAAGCAGAGTAGAAACGTACCTACAGTGAGGAATTGCAATGTGCATCCTCAGATAGGTAATAGAGACCAGACTAGACGTTGTTGGGGGTGTAATAGCAAGTATCACCTCATTAGAAATTGTCCCGTAAAAATTAATAAAAAGTGGATGGCACCTACCCCTAAAAGCACATCCGAACAAATTAAAAATAGAGACAAGCATGGGATAGCCCTCAAAAATCAGCACCACGCTTTGTCTAATATGAATGGCAAAACTAAGGAGGGCACACAAGTCCATTCTACGACCTCTGAACATATCTCAGAAAATAAGGATAAATATACAGCTATTAAGAGAGAAAACTCCGATAAGGATACTAATACTTCACATAGTGATGTGGATACCGAGGGTACAAATCACACGGGTGAAGGTGATAGGAACAATGAACAACTATGTCCCAATAGAAAAAAGAAAAAGAAAGAGAAATTGAACAGACAGGTGGACGTTAATAATGATAAAAATAATTTTGGAGAAATGGCTAAAATAGAAAACCACAAAATAACTCCAACAGTGAATAGCATCACGAAAGATTCCCCTAAAACAGTAAGGCCTAGAGAAAAAACCACACCGTCTGATAGTGACTACGAAGAAATAAAAGAATATGTTCCCCTAATGGAAAGGAAAATAGCTATGCTTAGAGTTGCAATGAAAGAAAGTATTGAAAACGCTGGGAGTACAAATGATTATGGTAGTAGCAGCGAGCTCACCCGGGGTCAACCAGTGCTGCCCACAAGGAAACATGATACCCCACCAGACAGCGACTATGAAGATAGCTTTAAAGGCCAGTGGTTCAAATGTTTGTTTACACAGAAAATACCTTCCCGAAAAACCTAGTTTTTGGCGCTCGGAAATAAATTAGAGATAGATGAATGAAAAAAAAAAAAAAAAGAAAAGAAAAAGGATAAGAAAAATGAGTAAATGAAAATATGAATCACACGGAATATGAGATGGAATAATGACGGAAAAAGAAAAGATAAATAAATGAAAAACTGAAAAGGATTAAAATGAATAGATACAAAAAGAAGAAGGAATAATAGAGAAAAGAATTATTGACCAGCTGAAGAAGGCGACGATAACGCCGTTGCTTGAAAAAAGCTATAAATCAGTATAGGTCTGCAATTGATAAGAATGAAAAATAAATGAGTAATTTTTTTTTAAATTCAAATTGGAGAGAGTATTTCCTAAAAAAATTTAAAAAAAAAAAATGAACAAATAAGTAAGTAAGGTCAGAGCACAATTGTGGAACAAAGAGGAGAATATCACCTGCTTTAATGATTTTGTAAATGTTCTTTTTACTTTATATATGTATGTGTTTTTTTGTATTATTGTAAAATTGAATGCTCGTGTGGCTCTATCGGAGAGAGGAAGGTCTATATCGGATAGAAGGGATTAAAAAAAAAATAAAAAATAAAAAAATCTTATGAATAATTACGCATATTCTTAAAAAAAAAGAGATACTTTTGAAAATTTTTACGGGTAAAAATTTTAGAATGATGGTAAGGGAGGAATTGTTGCAATATGGGTATATTCCTGACTTTTGTGAGCTGGAGCTGCTAATGGAAGGAGGAGGAAGAGGTAACAAAGGCTTAGAAAAATAGTGATGACCCAGGAGAGGAGAGCGATGGTTTGACCGTAGCGTAACCCCGAACGGAGAATTGACCGCAAGCGGAAGTCGGGTGTTGACCGGAAGTCACGTGGTGACGTGGGGGAAAAAAGAAAGGGTTCGTCCTCTTTTTGCCTGGGTCGGTCGTAGGGCACGGACCTCATGAGAGCCCAGTAATCTAGTAGTGTTCTCTCTCTCTCTTTCTCTCTGTCTTTCCTCCCCTCTGGTAGAAGCCCACTATACGAGCACGAGAATAAAGGCTGGCAGTTGTGATGACATGTTTCTCGTGTTATGATTCTTTATCGGCACCATTTCAGCACGGTGACTTTTGGAGCTTTAGTACCAAGAAAGAATAAAGGACTACGGTACATGTATCGTTTTAGTGCCGTGAATATTACAACGTAACATTAATTTATCAATTAATGAATTTTATAATGTATCAGTTATTTTATTTCAAAACTTTAATTTAGTATTTTGCTTTGAAAAATTAATATATAAAATTCATTTAAAATATGAAAAGCCTGATGTTAAGTTTAAAATGTTATATTTTTAGATTCTAAAAATAAATATCTACTTAATGCAAACCTTATTTTTTCCGCAAAAAGTCTACTTTTTGAAAAAAAAAGTTCGATTGAAAATGTACCCCCTCCCCTTTTTAAGCAGAAAAAAAACATCGATGTATAATTTTTTCTTTTATAAGATAATAGCCAATGAAATAATTATCGAGATGAGTAAAAAAGAAATCTCCAAAAAATTAATTATTTATTATCATAAAACAGCAACCGTAAACAATTGTTTTTGTTTCTATTCATAAATTCGGTCTTTTCTCTCATTATTTATACTGTAATTAGTATCGAAAATGACCAACTCGCAAAACATTAATCCCTAAACCGTAACCCAATTCGCAAAAAGTTCATTCATACACGGGTAATACTTTTTTGGTACGGCCAACTGCCACTCGCTCGAGTTCTACCAATGACATCAGCTTTAGACACGTCCACAAATTTTTATGAAAACAAAATTCTCTTCGCTTACACGAGTACAGCCAAGACCAAGCAATTATTTTACTTTTAAAACGTGATATTTTTATCTTAGAAAATTAAAAGTTTTAAATAAAGAAAACAACTTTGAATCATGTAAATTTAAGGTTCTACACACATTTTTCTTTAGTTACGAATTTTATTTTATTTACATTTTTATTTATAAATAAAACGATTCTATATTTCTATATAAACTTTTATTAACAATTATTTTGATATGAACGAATCTTTACATTTTTTTTTTTAGAAATCAAACAATCAATTCATGTTTCCCCTCACTCGATAAATTTTAAGATGAGAAATCACATAAATTCTTTAAAAAGTCAACTAATGATACGACTAGCTAGAAATTATGAGATTCCATTATGATATTTTATGAAAAAATATTGAAAATAATTTTTGATGTACAACTTTATTTTAAATATTAAACGTAAATACCGAAATTTTCAGCATTTCAGGGTTATTTTCAATCTCTATGCTCACCCGAATTTTTTAGCTTTTTTTTTTTTCTTTTTTTAAGGAAAAGAAAATTGTTTTTCATTTGAAATTTTATTCATTTTTATTTATTGTAAGGTTTTAAAATATTTTCATTTTCCTAAAAAAACGGCTTTTATTTTTTTCTGAAAAAAAATTGAAGATTTTTTTTAATAATATAAAACCAGAAAACATCGAATTACATAAAATTTTTAAGTTTTACAAATTTAAACAAAATTATTAAAGGATTTAAATAAAAAACAAGCCCCCCCCTACCAAGCAGATCAAAACATGTTACGAGGCTGGCACCTGCTGCTAATTTGGAGGGAGCATTCGTTAAAAAACCCAAATGAGAATCTTATCGTCAACTAAAAAAGTCTCATCCTCAATTAATAATATTAAATGTATTTAAATCTATGACAATAATAATGATTATCATTAGACTAACAAACTGTCACTGTCCATCCTTTAGCAGAATAAGATGAGGAATCACAATGATATCCATTTTGATAGTTATTTCCAAAACGTTCATATGCACACACAAAAACAAAGTGAGATAATTTCCGATGAATTGATAAAAAAATGTTTCCCATTCGAAATAACATTAATAAAAATGGAAATGAAACTCTCATATAATCGTTATGTTGGGTAAAGTAATTGATAAAACTAAATTGTTTTGATAAAAGATAATTCATTTACTTAGTATATAAATTGCATATACATATGTACAAGTTGTGTCAAAAAGGTATCGAGATTTTTTGTACTTTTTGACACACCTTGTATTCTGACAGAAAAAGTAACTTTCCATTCATTGTTCATTTCTAAACAGCTTTTATTTTTTTCTGAAATAATTGAAGATATTTTTTTTTAATATTGTAAAACCAGAAAACATCGAATTACATAAAATTTCAAAGATTTACAAAGTTAAACAAAATTATTAAAGGATTTAAATGAAAAACAAGACCCCCCCACCCCGCCCCAGCAGATCAAAACATGTTACGAGGATAGCAACTGCTGCTAATTTGGAGGGAGCATTCGTTAAAAAATCCAAATGAGAATCAACTAAAAAAGTCTCATCTTTAATTAATAATATTAAATGTATTTAAATCTATGACAATTATAATGATTACCATTTGACTAACAAACTGTCACTGTCCATCCTTTAGCAGAATAAGATGAGGAATCACAATGACATCCATTTTGATAGTTATTTCCAAAACGTTCATATGCACACACAAAAACAAAGTGAGATAATTTCCGATGAATTGATAAAAAAATGTTTCCCATTTGAAACAATAATCATAATTAAACCCTCATAGTATATGGCCTACCAGGCTGTGGTTGTGTCTGTGCTGCTGTATGGCTGCACCACCTGGACCCTGACAAAGCGTCTTGAGAATAAGCTAGATGGGAGCTGCACAAGAATGCTGCGTGCAGTCTTGAATAAGTCGTGGAAACAGCACCCCACAAGGAAACAGCTGTACGGTCACCTGCCCCCCATCTCACAAACTATCCGAGTGAGACGGACAAGGCATGCAGGACACTGCTGGAGAAGCAGGGATTAACTCATAAGCGACGTTCTCCTGTGGAAGCCAACACATGGACATGCAAGTGTGGGGCGCCCAGCAAAGACATACATTGACCAGTTATGTGAAGATGCTGGCTGAATGATAGGGAGGGTTGGCGAAAGATTGTCATGGATGCCCGTGCTACATGCGCGACATGATGATGATGATATGGCCTACCATAAAAAGTATATTATAAGGTTATAATAATAACTGCAAACCCTAACCCCTAACCCCAACCCCAACCCTAACCGTAACCCAATTTCAGAATTTTGTGAATATTTTAGAATTAAGTAGATCTCCGATTCATGTAAATTATGGACAAATTATTTTTTAATCATTCTTAATTACTATATACAGCTTATGACTGAATTGCATTTCTTGAAATTGAATATATGTGAAAAATAATTAGTTTCAATAAATTGCCTACTACTTATATCTATAAATATATTCTTACTGGGGTAGGACGCATTCAAACCGGGTAGGCCACATACTATAACAGAATCAGAAAGGTAGGCCACCTAATATAACGGCACCGGGTACAAATACCTTTTTTTTCATAAGGTTACTCGAGTCTTTAATACAAAGGGAAATATTTCCATTTGTTTTGTTCAAACGAAAAGTTTCATATTTCTTTCTTTTCTATTTTTCTCTTCTTTTTTAAAATTTTTTTTTAAATAGAAATTCTCTGAATTTCTATAATTATCTGTTTTGTTTCTTTTCTCTAAATATTTCTTCAGTACTCTTCTGTTTTCTTCTTCTTTCTCAAAAGGTTTCTTCAATAATTCTTCTTTTTCTCAAAATATTTCGTAAAGTTTTCAGTTATCTTTTTCAAAAATATTTAACGTAAAAAAAAAGGACAGAGAAATATTTCCTATGTCCGCTCTCGATGAATGGGGAACAACTTTTCATGATAGTTTACAGGGTTGCGTCCCTTGATCTTAAGAACAGATAGAATACATACAAGAACAAATAAATAAAATCAGACAGGCAGTAGAAGACAGTCGCGTTTAGCATGGCAAACTGTAAACGATATTAGTGCCAAGAAAAGTAGCACTAGATCAAAGCTAAAGGCAAACAGCCAAAAAAATAGACTTCAAAAATGGAAAGATCACTTCCAGAAATTACTGGGACCCCCCCCCCTAAACCCATAGAAAATGACATACAAAAATATCAAATAAGAAACTAGACATTAAGCTAGGGGACTTTACGATGGAAGAACTTAATGAAGTACTAAGAAAGCTAAAAAAAATAAGAAGGCCGCAGGCCTCGACAAAGTACCACCTGAAGTCTGGAAAATAAGGGAATTTTATGATATACTGCTTAGACTATGTAATGCAGTATACAGACAAAATTCGATAGAAAAATGGACGAAGGGCTGCATTCTCCCATTCCCCCAAAAAGGTGACCTAGGAATTGCCAAGAATTACAGAGGCATTACTTTTACTGCCAAGATATATAATGCCCTTCTCCTTAATCGCATCCGACCCGAAATAGAGAAAATCCTTAGAAAAAACCAAAACGGATTCTGCAGAAATCGATCTACAACCTCACAGATCCTGACCATTCGCCGAATCATAGAAGGTGTCCGAGCAAAGAATCTCGAGGCAACACTACTATTTGTAGACTTCTCCAAAGCATTTGACTCCATACACAGAGGAAAAATGGAGCAAATACTGCTAGCATATGGCCTACCCAAGGAAACAGTTAACGCCATAATGATGCTCTACCAAAATACAAAAGCAATGGTACGATCACCAGATGGCGACACAGACTTCTTTGACATTGTCACCGGAGTCCTACAAGGGGATACACTAGCACCATATATATTCATAATATGCCTAGACTGCATACACCGAACATCACTAGACCCCATGAAAGAAAAAGGCCTCGCACTAAAAAAAAGCAAGAAGCAGGCGATATCCCGCACATACTATTACGGACGCGGACTATGCAGATGACCTAGCACTGCTCGCAAATACACCTGCACAAGCCGAATCCTTGCTACACAGCCTAGAAAAAGCAGTACGAAATGTCAGCCTACACGTAAACTCTGATAAAACTGAGTTCATGTCTTTCAAAAACAAAAGCGACATCTCCACCATCGATGGCAAACTCCTAAACTCGGTAGAACAATTTAGATACTTAGGCAGTAACATCTCCTCCACAGAAAACGACGTTAATGCACGTATATGAAAGGCATGGGCCGCTATAAATAAATTATCGGTCATATGGAAATCCAACCTCACAGACAAGTTAAAGAGACAGTTCTTCCAGGCCGTTGTCGTATCAGTGCTGCTGTATGACTGCACCACCTGGACCCTAACTAAGCGACTAGAGAATAAACTAGATGGGAGCTGCACAAGAATGCTGCGGATGATCCTGAACAAGACGTGGAAACAACACCCCACGAGAAAACAGCTGTACGGTCACCTGCCACATATCACCCAAACCATCCGAGTAAGACGGACAAGACACACGGGACACTGCTGGAGAAGCAAGGACGAACTCATAAGCGACGTCCTCCTGTGGAAGCCAGTACATGGACACGCCAGTGTGGACCGACCAGCAAAGACGTACATTGACCAGCTCTGTGCGGATACGGGATGCTGCATAGAGGACCTCCCGAGAATGATGAGCGATAGGGACGGATGGAGAGAGATTGTCATGGATATCCGCGCTGACAGCGCGACATGATGATGATGATGATGATGATGATGATATTATATATATATATATATATATATATATATATATATATGTATGTATATTTATGTGTGTGTGTGTGTGTGTGTGTTGTGTGTGTGTGTGTGTGTGTAATGTTTCCCATAAACAGTATATATACTAGGAAGACCCAATCGATTTTGCACGATAAATGTAACCGTGACGGGAAAAGTTACACAAACGTTTCTAAAAGTTATTTTATCATAAAAAATCTTTGAAAGAAATAAGATTTGTAAAAATACATTTTTTTTTTTCATATCATAACATTCCTGAAATTGTGTTTTGAATTAAAGTTTGCGTTGAATTTTGACCGCTCAAAAAAAGAGACGTTATAATTACCATCTTCTAAAAAGATAATTTTAAAATATATCTAAAATAAGGTAATAGTCAAATTTTAATGAAATTTTCACTACTTATTTATAAATAAATTATTCTTTGAAATAGGATTTCAGTGATAAATATTATTAATTTTTTTTTTTTAGATAGACTTCCCCGCAAATATTTCTTTTTAATAAAAAAATATCGTCTTCTTTTTGACAAATAATTATATATTTCTATAACGATAGATCTCCTAAAAATTTCAATCATTTGAGTTATTTTACGGTCCGTACATCGATGTTTTTTTAAAGGAATCTACTAAATATCAAAATTTGAAATTTAGAAAAAATATATAATTAATGCCAATTTAAGAAAAATTAATTCATACAGATTAGCTATTTATTTAATTAAGATATACTCCAGAATTTCGAAATGTGAAAAAGAATTTTAAATGTTGAAAAAAACATTTTTTAGGATTTGATTAATTTTAGTCTTTTAAGATTTCATTACTATATTAAAAAAAATCTTTTTTTAAATTATACAAACCCGAAAGCCAGCATATATTATTTTCTCAATAAAAAGATATAAGTTTTCACAATTCAAAAAATGTTATTTTTGAAAATGAAATTACACCATGTTCTTAAAAATATAATTTTGGATATTTCAATTAAAAGTATGATATTCCGTCTATACATTGATACGCTTGCTCCATAATCTTCCGACCGTTATAATCTTGCAACACCCTCTGGTTAAAAATGAAATCGTCCAACAAAAAATGTAAAAACGTATACCCTGATTATCTGGTGTTGCTTGTGTGTCGAATTCTTATTTGAGTGTCGTTACCTCAGCTAAATAATGGACCATTCCATTTTTATTATAAATAATAAAGAAAGAAAGAGAGGAGGAGAAAGATAGAGAGAGGGGGTGAGCGATAACGATAATCTATTTCAATCAAACATAAAAAAAAGATGAAAAGAAGGAAAGAAAGAAAAAAATTATTGCTAGTAATATAAATCTTAACATTTTTTCATAAGATTGAAATATCAACAAAATATAAAAAGCAGAATAAACTTACCATTTTCAGCTTGAGATTTTAAACAAAAGAAAAGTGTGAGTAAAATGCAGAGATAAAGTTTTTCCATCTTCACGAATATTTTCAAATTTCCAAATCTTCGGATCTGTCAACAATGCAGGTCAGTGTATGCTCTGAAATGAATTTAACAAATCACTTTTAAAAACAACATTTAGAAAATATCCGGGTTTTGAATAAAGTTTCCTTGGAGAATGACCAAGGCTTAAATGCTTTTTAACTGCTATTAAAACTTGTCAACTAGGGCGTTCCATCAAGGTGTAATAATTAACAAGCTAGTCTCGCAGATCCATTATTACTGAATAGCTTGCCCATACTTGTGACATTGTGACATCCTACTCGTAGCGAACGGGTTAGGTACATAAGTTCTTTGTGAATAAATATTGAAAATATTATGTTTATATCTACTATTGAACTTTGTAAAAAACTTTTTTATCCCAATTTCCGGAGTATATTTGAATGTTATATTGAATGGATTAAATACTTACCAATTATGATTAAATGTTTTAATTATACTATTAGTGATTCTTAATAAACAGTTTATTCTATAGCATGAATTGATTCCAAAGTAAAATGGTATAGTTATTTACTAAGCTTAGATGTGGCACAAAGCCAGAATTATGGGGCGCCCCCAATGAGAATCGAACTCATTAACAATGGTCTGAAAATCCAGCTTGCTAACCATTGCACCACTTGAGGTGCCCTAATTATTGACTAAGCTTAGCTTAGATGTGGCACATGGCCAGAAATATAGAGCACCTAGTGAGAATCGAACTCATTAACAACGATCTGCTAAGCTAGTTTGCTAATCATTCCTAAGGTAAAATGGTATCTTATCTTACGAATGTAATATATGATCATAGAATTACTTTCCAACTATAGAATTTCACGGTCCAGTTTTATTTCTCAAGTTTCAGAGTATATTTGCATGTTGCACTGAAATGGTTCTAAAATTAAGAATTGACCAGAAAATGTTTACCTATTTACGCTATTATTTATGACTGAGTGAAATATACTAAATTAAACTGGCACGTTTGTCTCACAAGACATTACTAACGTTCTGACTTCAGTAACAACAGATAAGATATGTCATTTGGAATGAAGTGTCATATTTCACACATCGCCCCTCCCCACCCTCACCATTTGGAAAAATAGTCAAGAAAGTCTATATTTTTGTTGATAAAATGCCGATAGATAAAATATTCAGTTATTCAATGTTATTTGAAAGATCTTACGTGTTTTAAAATTGTTTTTGTTTGAAAACTGGGTGACTTTTGTTTTGATAACTGGCATTCTTTTGCAAATTTGTAAATACAATGTAAAATATGCAACGATAATCAGACAAATTTGATGCTCGTCTAAACATGTAAATTCCTGAATGGATTATTTGTCCATTTGATGTTGAAGTGGAAACTGCAAATATAGTCAGGTTAATTTATACGATTGGACACAAGGATTTGTAGTTGTTGTATATTTTCTTTTGACTAGATTATTGTAAGATTAACGTTAAGACTTAAGTATATCTTATTATAATAGGGATTGTGTGTTTTACTGTCTGTAATTGAAACTATATCACTATTCAAGTCACAATTCCCTTTGTGATTTACGTCATATTCCATATGATTTATTTATTTATTCAAACCTCAATAATTAATTAAATGATTTGACATAGATAAACAATGGATGATATATTCATTGCTCAACAAGTTTTCCTTCTTCCAAATATTTGAAATTATAAGATTTCACTCTTTAGGCAGGATACACACACACACGCGCGCGCGCGCACGCGCATATTATATATATATATATATATATATATATATGTGTGTGTGTGTGTGTGTGTGTGTGTGTGTGTGTGGTGTGTAAAGCTGTAGTTTTTGTAAGTTTGTTTTGTTGTTGTTGTTGTTATTTTTTGATGGGGGGTTGGTTCCCGAACTCCTCGAAGAGTTTTGAATATATATATATATATATATATATATATATATATATATATATATATATATATATATGTGTGTGTGTGTGTGTGTGTGTGTGTGTGTGTGTATGTATATATACATAAAGTCGTAGTTGTTGTATGTCCTTTTTTTTCCTTTTTTTTTCACAAATTCCACGAAGGGTTTTGTAGATAAATCCCCATAACCATATATATTCTAAAACTACATTACCCAAGATACTTGGATTAGTATATTTCATTTTGATCAAAAGAGATCCCCGCTATCACATAAGTTCTATCACTATTCTAATTTTTACTCTTCGATTTAATTAAAATATAAATCATAGTTAAATTAACAAAAAATATGCCTATTCACAAAATATCAGCCAAATTTCAATAATATTAAGACATCATAAAGATGATTAAACAAACTTCCCCATAAACTTACTTTGAAAATCGCATAGCCAAGAATCTATCAACCTGATCAGAAAAAGAGTTCAAAATATGACCAGAAAGAGATCAATATGATGAGAAAAAGAGATCAATATAATCATAAAAAGAGATCAATATGATCAGAAAAAAGAGATCAATATCATCAGAAAAAAGAGATCAACATGATCAGAAAAAAGAGATCAACATGATCAGAAAAAAGAGATCAATATGATCAGAAAAAGAGATCAACACGATCAGAAAAAGAGATCAATATGACCAGAAAAAAGAGATCAACATGATCAGAAAAAGAGATCAATATGATCAGAAAAAGAGATAAACATGATCAGAAAAAAGAGATCAATATGACCAGAAAAGAGATCAATATGATCAATATGACCAGAAAAAGAGATCAATATGACCAGAAAAAGAGATCAACCTGATCAGAAAAAAGAGATCAATATGATCAGAAAGAGAGATCAATATCATCAGAAAAAAGAGATCAATATGACCAGAAAAAAGAGATCAACATGATCAGAAAAAAGAGATCAATATGATCAGAAAAAGAGACCAACACGATCAGAAAAAGAGAGATCAATATGACCAGAAAAAGAGATCAACATGATCAGAAAAAGAGATCAATATGATCAGAAAAAGAGATAAACATGATCAGAAAAAGAGATCAATATGACCAGAAAAAGAGATCAATATGATCAGAAAAAGAGATCAATATGATCAGAAAAAAGAGATCAATATGATCAGAAAAAAGAGATCGACCTGATCAGAAAGAGAGATCAATATGATCAGAAAAAGAGATCAATATGATCAGAAAAAAGAGATCGACATGATCAGAAAAAGTGATCAATATGATCAGAAAACGTGATCAATATGATCAGAAAAAGAGAGATCAATATCAGAAAAGGGAGATCATTATGATCAGAAAAAGAGATCAATATGATCAGAAAAAGAGATCGACATGATCAGAAAAAGAGCTCAACACGATCAGAAAAAGATCACAAAAAGAGATCAACACGATCAGAAAGAGAGATCAATATGATCTGAAAGAAGATCAACATGATCAGAAACAGGAGATCAACATGATCAGAATCAATATGATCAGAAAAAGAGATCAAGACCAGAAAAAAGAGATCAACATGATCAGAAAAAGAGATCAACATGATCAGAAAAAGAGATCAATATGACCAGAAAAAGAGATCAACATGATCAGAAAAAGAGATCAACATGATCAGAAAAAGTGATCAACATGATCAGAAAAAGTGATCAATATGACCAGAAAAAAGAGATCAACATGATCAGAAAAAAGAGATCAACATGATCAGAAAAAGTGATCAATATGATCAGAAAAAGAGATCAACATGATCAGAAAAAGAGATCAATATGATCTGAAAGAAAGATCAACATGATCACATGATCAGAAAAAGAGATCAATCAGATCAATGATCATGATCAGAAAAAAGAGATCAACATGATCAGAAAAAGAAGATCAACATGATCAGATCAGAAAAGAGATCAACATGATCAGAAAAAGTGATCAACATGATCAGATCAATATGACCAGAAAAAAGAGATCAACATGATCAGAAAAAGAGATCGACATGATCAGAAAAAGAGATCAATATGATCAGAAAAAGTGATCAACATGATCAGAAAAAGTGATCAATATGACCAGAAAAAAGAGATCAACATGATTCAACATGATCAGAAAAAGTGATGATCAGAAAAAGAGATCAACATGATCAGAAAAAGAGATCAATATGATCAGAAAGGGAGTGAGGGTTTAATTTTTTTAGGTAAGTGACAATTGACTGTACAATATTTTTAGCTAAGTTGCCAGTGAGCGTTTGATTTTTTTTAGCCGGTGACAATTGATTGTACAAATTTTATGCCCCTTGACAGGGAGGGCATGGTTTCTTTTAGCTGCATAAGTATTTTAGCCAACTTTCCAGTGAGGGTATGATTTCTTTAGGCAGGTGACAGTTGATGGTACAATATTTTTGCTAAGTTGCCAGTGAGGGTATGATTTCTTTTAGCCAGGTGACAGTTGCCCTTATAATTTTTTAGCCCACTTGACTGTGAGGTTATCATATTCTTAACGATGTGACAGTTGACTGCACAATTTTTTATCCCCCTTGAAAATGAGGGTAGGATTTCTTTTAGCTAAGTGACACTTAACTACACAATATTTTTGCCCTGTAGCCAGTAAGGGTATTATTTTTTAGCCGGGTGAAAATTGACTGCATAACTTTTAGCAAAATTGCTAGTCAGGGTATGATATATTTCAACTAGGTGATAATTGACAGTGCAATGTTTTAGCTAAGTTGTCTGTGAGAGTATCATTTTTATTAGCCAGGTGACAGTTGCCTGTATAATTTTTTAGCCAACTTGCCAGTGAGGTATAATTTCTTTTCGGTAGGGATATTTGACTATACAATTTTTAATTTTATTTATAAGTTGCCATTGAGGGTTTGATTTCATTTAACCAGGTGACAGTTGACTGTACAATTCTTAATTCCCCTAGACAGTGAAGATATAATCCTGTTAACCAGGTGAAAGTTGACTGTATACACTTTTAGCGAAGTTGACAGTAAGGGTAATGATTTTTTAGCCAGCTGACAGTAGACTGTACATTTTCTTAGCTAATTTGACAGTGTGAGTATATTTTTGGCCAGGTGACATTTGATTGTATAATTTTTTAGCCCCCTTGACAGTGAGGGTATGATTTTTTTTAACCAGGTGGCAGTTGACTGGATAACCTTGTAGCCAAGTTGAGGGTGTGATTTTTTTAGCAGGGTGACATTTGAGTGTATACACTTTTAGCAAAGTTAACAGTAAGGGTATGATTTTTTTAGCCAGATGACATTTGGCTGTATACTCTTTTAACGAAGTTGACAGTAAGGTTATGATTTTTTTTAGCCAGGTGACATTCGATTGTATACTCTTTTAGCGAAGTTGACTGTAAGGACATGATTTTTCAGCCAGGTGACATTCGAATGTATACACTTTTAGCGAAGTTTGACAGTAAGTTATGTTTTTTTTAGCCAGGTGACATTCGACTATATACACTTTTAGCGAAGTTGACAGTAAGGGTATGATTCTTTTTAGCCAGGTGACATTCGAATGTATACACTTTTAGCGAAGTTTACTGTAAGGGTATGATTTTTTAGTTAGGTAAGATTTGAGTGTATACACTTTTAGCGAAGTTAACTGTAAGGGTATGATTTTTTTTAGCCAGGTGACAATCGACTGTATACACATTAACGAAGTTGACAGTAAGGGTATGATTTTTTTTAATTAGTTGACAGTTATGATTTTTTTAATTAGTGACATTTGAGTGTATACACTTTTTAGCGAAGTTGACAGTAAGGGTATGATTTTTTTAATTAGGTGACATTTGAGTGTATACACATTTAGCGAAGTTGACTGTAAGGGTATGATTTTTTTAATTAGGTGACATTTGACTGTATACTGTTTAAGCGAAGTTCACTGTAAGGATATGATTTTTTTTTAGCAGGGTGACATTTGAGTGTATACACTTTTAGCGAAGTTGACAGTAAGGGTATGATTCTTTTTAGTAGGGTGACATTTGAGTGTATACTCTTTTCAAGAATTGACAATAAGGGTATGATTTTTTTAGCCAGGTGACATTTGACTGTATACACTTTTAGCGAAGTTGACTGTAAGGGTATGATTTATTAGTTAGGTGACATTTGAGTGTATACACATTTAGCGAAGTTGATTGTAAGGGTAGGATTTTTTAGTTAGATGACATTTGAGTGTATACACATTTAGCGAAGTTGACTGTAAGGGTATGATTTTTTTAATTAGGTGACATTTGACTGTATACTGTTTAAGCGAAGTTCACTGTAAGGATATGATTTTTTTTAGCAGGGTGACATTTGAGTGTATACACTTTTAGCGAAGTTGACAGTAAGGGTATGATTCTTTTTAGTAGGGTGACATTTGAGTGTATACTCTTTTCAAGAATTGACAATAAGGGTATGATTTTTTTAGCCAGGTGACATTTGACTGTATACACTTTTAGCGAAGTTGACTGTAAGGGTATGATTTATTAGTTAGGTGACATTTGAGTGTATACACATTTAGCGAAGTTGATTGTAAGGGTAGGATTTTTTAGTTAGATGACATTTGAGTGTATACACATTTAGAGAAGTTGACTTTAAGGGTATGACTTTTTAGCAGGGTGACATTTGGCTGTATACACTTTTAACGAAGTTGACAGTAAGGGTATCATTTTTTTTAGCCGGTAAGCAACTTATGTGCTAGGGAGACATTTTTCTTGATGTAATCAAGAAAAGAAAGCCCACCAAACTTTAAAACTAAAAATACCAGACCTATTAATTTTCCCATCACTATCAGTTTCATCAACTCAATCATGAATGTCTGGTTTATCACCTTCAGGTTCATAGACTTTATCAATTAAATCTTCAGTGCATATGTAGCATAGCTTGGATAATTTTTGATATTTCAATCAATTGAATCATCTGAGAGCTGGTGGTAGGTTTAGTGTTTCATTTCAGCAAAAAAGAAACTCCCTGGTTAAGCGAAAAGGAGATTGACTCCCTCGCTGTTTGACTTATACTGACAATAGGCCATTTTGGAGACTTTTTATAAAAATATATTAAAATCAATAATTTATTATATATATATATATATATATATATATATATAATATATATATAATAGACTAGAATAATTTATAATAGATTATTTAATTTCTTTTTCAAATGCATGTCACCATCATCATGCTCTTTTTTTAAATTAACTTTTCAATTCATTTCAGAATTTGATAAACTGTGACAGTTTAATAAGGCACGAAGCTAAAATCAGACCTCTCCACCTAAAATACAAGACCCACCACACCTTACGCATGAAGATAGATTCCGGAGCATCAAGGAACACACTCCCACTCAGGACATTCCAGCAGATGTATGGTACCTCCCCAGAAGCCCTTACCATCCTACAACCCACCCCCATGTGAAAATTACATCATATAGTGAGGATCAAATAAAATGCTTGGGAACTATCCGCATCCCATGCCAGTTCAGAGAGACTGGGTAGATGCGACCTTCTACGTCGTAGAAGTACCTGGACCAGCTATTATAGGACTTCCAACAAGTGAGAGATTGAAGCACCTGACACTCCACGTAAATGCCCTAGACGAGATCACTAAAACAACGCCCATCTCGTCTATCGACCAAATAAAATCTACCTACCCTGAACAATTCGACAGAATTGGAAGCTTCAGCGGGACAGCGAAACTCCTATTAAAGGATGATGCAGAGCGCTTCATCGACCCCCTTCCTCACGCAAGTGCAGCATTCACTTAAAGGACAAATTAAAGGAGGAAATCGACAGACTCCTTAAAGAGGACGTGCTCGGGAAGGTGGAAGAGCACACAGATTGGTGCTCCAGCCTAGCCTACAGCACGAAAAAAGATGGCTCTCTCCGGATATGCTTAGATCCACAAAAATTAAATGCCAGCCTAAAGAGATGCCCATACAAGATACCGATAGTGGAAGAACTGAACCCAGCCTTCGTAAACGCGAAAGTATTCAGCAAACTCGACGCAAAAGCAGGTTACTGGTCGGTACACCAGAACGAAAAATCACAGCTGCTGACGACGTGCCGAAAACCCTTCGGACGGGTGTGCTGGAAGCGTCTACCATTTGGACTAAATGTTGCACAAGACATCTTCCAGGCGAAGATGGACCAAATCCTGGAAGGACTAGAGGGTGTTGCCAGTATCGCTGACGGCGTAGCCGTATAGGGGAACGATAATGAGGTCCACGACAAAAACCTGTACAACCTGAAACTGGTCTAGTCTTCAATAGTGAAAAATGCTCTATTAAACAGACCAGCATATCTTTCTTCGGCAACATATACACCCCTACTGGAATCAAACCAGACCCAGCCAAGGTGCACGACATTAGTAAGATGCCAGACCCGCAAAGCAAGGACGAGCTACAGAGCTTCCTTGGGATGCTAAATTACCTATCACAATACATCCCGAATTTCACAGAGAAGGCACACACACTACGCGGTCTCCTTAAAGCCCAACCACCATGGACCTGGGAGCCTGACCATCAGAGAAGCTATAAGGACCTCAAGGACCTGATTAACGCTGATACATATCTCTCATACTACAACAAAACAAAGCCAATATCCCTGGAAGTAGATGCTTCCCAGAAAGGCTTAGGTGTAGCCCTAATACAGGAAGGCAGACCAGTCACATTTGGTTCAAAAACACTGACCGATTGCCAATCCAGGTATAGCAACATTGAAAGGGAGATGCTAGCGATTGTGCACGGAATCCAGCGATACCACACATACCTATTTGCAAATGCCTTCACGGTAGTTACTGACCACAAGCCGCTGGTAACCATATGCAACAAACCGCTACCACCCCGCCTGCAACGCATGCTGCTCGTGATACAAGAGTACAACTACAGAGTCATCTACCGGCCCGGCAAGGACATGGTTACCCAACCCAGAAAACAACGAAACCATCGAGCTAGAGGAGAGAGTGGACAGTATCAGCACCGAAACCATCGCAACCATAAACTTCTCGGCTGAGAAACAACAGCAAATGCGCATCCAGACAACAAAGGACCCATCCATGAATCTAATCAAGGAGGTCATATACCAAGGGTGTCCAGACACCATCCGAGAGTTACCTACCGATATCCGACCATACTGGTTCTTCCGAGATGAGCTTGCCGTCGAGTCCGGAATCATATTCATAGGCCGACAAGTCCTGATCCCAGAATCCATCAATGTATATTTTTTCTTTTATAAGATAATAGTAGGATGGCCCATAATTCGTCTGCTCGCGACAGATCTTTTGTTTTAAAAACGAATTAGAATTAATTAAATCGGTTATTTAAGGTCAAACTTTTGTCTAAAACGATAAGTAGTAACATAATGACCATCATTAAAAAAAAGAAAAATATCATTACATATACAATAAAAAAAACAAAAACATTTAAAACGATTTTACTGTCATTTTCTATCGCTTTCGGTCTGAAACGCTGGTTTAAAATGGCTTGAAATGGCTTTTTTACAAATTTGATATAACATTCACGATTGCAAAAAAAATTACCAAAAATCAGGGAATCATCCGATTTTAATGAAATTTTCAGTATTGATTTATCAATTAATGCATTTTATAATGCATCAGTTATTTTATTTCAAAACTTTAAGTATTTTTGCTATGAAAAATAAATATATAGAATTCATTTAAAATATGAAAAGCCTGCTGTTAAGTTTAAAATGTTATATTTTTAGTTTCTAGAAATAAATATCTATTTAATGCAAACCTTATTTTAGATACAAAAAGTAATAAGTTTTGAAGAAAAACTCTATTGAAAATTTAGCCCCCCTCTTTTTAAGCAGAAAAAATATCGATGTATAATTTTTTCTTTTATAAGATAATAGCCAATTAAATAATTATCAAAATGAATAAAAAAGAAATCTCTTAAAATTTAATTTTTTTTTTTTTTACATTTTATGTTCCGATTTTCGGTATTTATTTTCTCATAGAAAAGCCACCGTAAAAAAAATGTTTTTTCTATTCATAACTTCGGACTTTTATCTCTTTATTTATACTGTAATTAGTACTGTATAAGACCAACTCGAAAAAATAAGGTTAAATGACCTGAAAAAATGAGAACGTTTTGAAATAGAATAAATAATGCATAATAAAGATCATTCTTTGATAAATAAACACTGAAAATATCATTAAAATCCGATAATTCCCGGATTTTTTGGTAAATTATTTTCTGTAGGGGGGCTAAATTGATTTGGTCAAAAACGCATTTTACGTCAAATTTGGGCCTCCCTAGATAATAGTCAATTAAATCCAAAAGAGTAAAAAAGAAAAGATCTACAAAAATTATTTTTTTTAGTTTTTATTTTACATTTTATTTTTCGATTTTCGGTACTTATTTCTCCCATGATCCATCCGTAATAAGAATGACGACAATTTTTAATTCAAACATTATTTTCAAAAATTTATGAAATAAAAACCGACATATATTATCTCATTATTTTTAGCAAGATATTTTTTATACAATATTTTCTTTGATTAAATATATACGATTTTGCTGTACATTAAAGAAAAGTATTTATTTTACATTTTATAATTTTTTAAAAATCCCTGAAAAATAAAATAAAAATGTAGACAATAGGAACTTTTAATATAAAATTCTTTTGAAAATAATCTAACAATTAAAAAAAATAAAAGAAAAAATTTTTTTTTTCTTATTTACTTATTCCCTGATTGCTGGTAATTGTTTTCAATCGGCGTGGGGGTGGGGTGGCTAAATTTATTTTGCTAAATATGGATTTTACGGCAACTTTGCAAGTGCCTGATATTTTTCATTTAAAATAATTTTTTGTAGGTTTATCCTTCACAAAATATAAATATGAATGAATATAAATAAACTTTTGTGTTAAATCTGTGCTGTTATTTTAACATTACTTGCATTCATAATAATTATATTTACAGGGCTGGTAAAATAAGCATAAAATTAGGTTTGTCTTTAAAACTCTTCCTAAATTTTCACTCACAATTATTGACCCTATAATTTTTTTAAATTAATAAGTAATGTATTTTAAAAAATCTATTTTAAAACATCACATCAATTTTATTTATTTTTTCCAGCCAAGAAAACAATTTTAAATCTTATGTTTACTTTCCCTCGATAAATTTTAAGTAGAGCTTTGTAATAATAAAGAGAGAGAGAGAGACAGACAGACAAAGAGAGAGGGGTAAAGTCAGTCAATCCGTCAGCAGCAGTTTTTTTTTTCAAGCACTGTAATGTCGTTCTTTACTCATACTAAGTTATTATACATGTATTGAGAGAGGGGGAGATAAATATACTATACTTATGACAGAGATTGGTCGGTCTTTGACTTAATTGTAAATTACGATAATTAGAACCAAATGAAGTGTAACTTTTTTCAAACATTGATTAGATTTATGATTAGGTAATATTTTGAGATAGTTTTTATATGATTAGTGTACCTAGAAAAAAAGCCTTTAGGTGGCGAAGTTGGATTCGCTCAGCTTTAGTATAATATATATATATATATATATATATATATATATATATATATATATATATGGGAGAAATATGAGAAAATTAATCCGACAGTATGTATGTATACGTGTGTGTGAGTGTGTGTGTTTGTGTGAGTATATGTGTGTATAATGAATGTTATATATATATATATATATATATATATATATATATATATATATATATATATATGTGTGTGTGTGTGTGTGTGTGTGTGTGTATATAATAAATGTTTTATATGTGTGTGTATATAATAAATACATATATATGTATATGTGTGTGTGTGTATAATAAATGTTTTATATATATGTGTGTGTATATGTGTGTGTAATAAATGTTATATATATATATGTGTGTGTGTGTGTGTGCGTGTGTGTGTGTGTGGGATAAATGTTATATATAGATATGTGTGTGTGTATATGTGTGTGTAATGAATGTTATATATATATTATTATTATTATCATCATCATCATCATCATAATAATAAAGCTGTGCAAATCAATGTTTGTCTCCTAAAAGCTCTTTTTATTTTTTAGTTTAATGACTCGAAATTCATATCAAAATATTCTTAGTTTTAGGATTGAGTTTTGTTTTTAAAAATCCATTTTAATTGGTTCTAGTAATTTGCCATCAAGTCAAAAACTTTCCCGTCTCTTACTCCCTATTCCTTTACCCCTCTCTATGTATATCTTGATTGCCTCCGCATTATATACGTTAGTTTCTCAGTGAGATTAGAGAGAGAGAAAGAGATTTGAGAGTACGAAACGTATTTGTATGTTAAGTTTCATAAGCAGCGAGACAGTAACTTCAAGATATTGCTTTTTAATAAATTTCCATTTCGTCAACGTTCCCTTTCTTAGAAATCTTACAAAAGAATTTTAATTATATTTTTTCAATTCTCCGACCGTGTTTACTTTTTCCTTCAATTCGCTTTGAAAACTCACTTTTTCCTACCCAATTATCTACCCATAAATCAACGGGTGACTGAACGGGTCATATTTTGTTTAGTATATATATATATATATATATATATATATATATATATATATATATATATATTATCATAAGTAAAGGTTTGCAGAGTGTCCTATTGTCGGTTTCAGCTAGTCAGCAAAAGAGTCTACCACCTTTTCGCCAGCGCTAGACAAGGAAGATTGTTTTGGTCTTTTTTTGCTGAGGTGGATCTCTACGCCTACCGTCAGCGCACACTTTAGCGCACAGATCAGATTAACCAATCTGTGCTACTCATACACTGTGTTGGCAGGGACCGGCTTCGAACCAGGAAGCCTACGATTCTAAAAAATGAAGATGGTCAGAGACCATTTATCTGAAGTCGGCTCTTAAAGATAAGTAACTTATTTTTTATTTCAAATATTGTATTAACACTCTGGCCAAATTTGTTTAAATTTCTTCCCTAATACATTTCATTTTACAGAAAAAAAAAGTTCATTCATTTTTATTTATTTCGTCTCGTCATTTAACATGACTTATTAGATCTATGTCCCCTCCCAGGACTGGCCCACTCACGTTGAAATAGGAAAGAGTAATTTTGGCAAAAACATATGCAGATATTTCTACAAGTCCCAGAGTGATGGAGGAATGGTGAGTTGTGCAGGTCTGACATGCTGTAAGCACGCCGATGTGAATCTACGTACGTCGTGACCTACTTAACGTCACAACCTTTCTGATTAAACAACAGCGTTTCTCTGCGAGGTTGTGGGTGAATGAGCAGCCCCTTGGTTAACACTGTTTACCCAGCCTTTTGGGATGTATCGATAAAAGGTGACCTAAACAAATGCCGGTTCAACTATCAAGCTGGCCAGAAACCAGCGTTTCAACGGATGTCCACATTAGCTGGGCGAAAACAAGAAAATACCACAACACAAAACAGGGCTAAGAATAGCCACCTGGAATGTCTGGACACTTTCCGATCTTGAGCAATTGGGAAAACCCAAACTACATACTGGTATCGTGACAGGGAAGCATCTCGATATGGAGCCGACATCGATACCCTTGCGGAAGTCAGTTTCAGCGATAAGGACCAATTGACAGAAGGTGGGCTGGATACACATCCTCATGGAAAGACAGGCCGATGGTAGCTGTAAGAAGTTTGAGTTTAGGTGACTCGAGCCCTCCATTCTGAAGCGACACATGACAGACGCCATGGAAACACTTCCTACATTGAAGTCTGACCTGTGTGGCAGAGCCTGTATGTCGAGGGTTTCATATGTGTGACAGGGTACATAAAAACAAGCTGGATCCTTGGGCCATCTTCGTGCTCACAACTGCTCACATCTGGACTACTTGTAGAAATGGCCTTATTCTGTGAAGAAGCGGCAATCACCATATATATGTAAGTAAAAGTAAATTCGTCGGGGTGGCCTAGTGTCGCTATCAGCCATGCTATCCCCTTTTCACTAGCGCTAGACCAAGGAGATTGTTAAGCGTCTGAGGTGGAGCGCCGCACCTACCATCAGCTCCTTACTTTACCGCACAGATCCCTGTGCTACTCATATGCTGAGTTTGCGAGGGTGGGTATCGAACTAGGAACCTTGTGGTTTCTAGCCGAACGCTCTACCGACTGAGCTAATCCAGCCCTTCTATATATATATATATATATATATATATATATATATATATATATATATATGTATATATTTACATGTTTGTATATCTATATGTATACACACACACACATATATATACATACATATGTTTGTATATCTATATGTATATACATACATATATCAATATATATATATATACATACATATGTTCGTATATATATCTATTAATATACTAAAGCTGAGATTATCAACTTTCTTTTCCTAAAGGATTCTCTTCTATTTATGTTATGGACACAATATTTATACTTAGATATTCCTTGGTTTTAGGACTACTCATTGTTTAAAAAAATCAGTTTAATTAGTTTTAATTAGCCGTAATTAGCAAATTAAGTCAACAACAGACCAATCCCTGTCTTATATTATATACGATTCTCTTCTTCCCCTCTATAGAGAGTTTACGTAAGTGGGAGAGTTAATGGGAGTGGGGAATTAACGGGAGTGGGAGGGCTCACAGCCTGTAATAGTTTTATTACTAAAATATCAGCACTCAAACCCCTCCTTTTACCCCGTAACTATCCGTAGATTCGCCCCTTCCCTTTCTCCAGACCACAGTTGTTTTGTTTAATAAAACTGACTGCTGATAGCTCTCTCTCTCTCTCTCTCTCTCTCTCTCTCTCTCTCTCTCTCTCTCTCTCTCTCTCTCTCTCTCTCTGTGATACTTATACTAATACTTAAAATTTATCGAGAGAAGATAATTGTTTGATATCTTAAAAAATGTAAATAAGATTCGGACTGACTTCTGAAGACGGTCGGAAAATCAAAACGAAAAGTTTTTTGGTGGTCCCCAATAACAGTTTAACTACAGTCTATTAACATTTTGCGAATTGGGTTACGGTTTTAGGGGATTAAAGTTGTTTTTAATTACGTATAGCTTAAAAGAAATAAACAGCAAAAAAAAAAAAAAAACAACAAATTACTATACATTTAATGAATTATTGAATCTATTATTGAGACAGTTGTTTGTGTTACTATTGCAGTGTATAATTTCAATTAAACTTAGTTTAAAAAAATATTTTTAACATTAAATGTATAGTATTTTGAGTTTTTTGTTTATTTTTTAAAGCAATACGTAATTAAAAACAACCTGTAGCCCAATTCGCAAAATTTTAATTCATAGACTGTAGTTAAACTGTTATTGGGGACCACCAAAAAACTTTCCGTTTTCATTTTTCGACCGTTTTAAGAAGTCAGCCAAGATTCGTACGCTAGGTGACTTAAAATTGTTTTCCTGGCTGTAAAAAAAGTTAAA
Source organism: Doryteuthis pealeii (assembly GCA_023376005.1). Lineage (NCBI taxonomy): Eukaryota > Metazoa > Mollusca > Cephalopoda > Myopsida > Loliginidae > Doryteuthis > Doryteuthis pealeii. The sequence continues at coordinate 5,042 of JALAJA010001281.1, read as the reverse complement.
TACAAATTATGTCATGTTTTAATATAGATTTTTTTTAAATTACTTGAATTATTAATTTTTAAAACTTATATGGTCAATAAATGTGAGTGAAAATTTAGGAAGAGTGTTAAGAGTAAACCTACTTTTATGCTTATTTTACCAGCTCTGTAAATATTTTTTATTGAATGCAAGTAATGTTAAAATAAAAACAGATTTAACACAAACGTTTATCTATATTCATTTATATTTATATTTTGTGAATGATAAGGATACCAAAACTTATTTTGGTATTATTCGCTGAGTTCCATCTCGGCCTCCTGCCTTAAAAAAAACGCTAGGCGGTGATAGGTAAAAAACAAACCCACCTATGAATAAAGTCCCTAGCTGAAGCGGTGCCTGCTGTATATGAAAAAATAATTTGTCGATTGAATTTTTGAAAATATTAAAAAGAAAAAAAAAGAAAAAAAATAGTGCTTTAGGCGTTTTACCAAAATATTTAATGCTATATTTTACCAGGTCGGTTTGTTTTTTTACCTATCACCACGTAGGGTATTTTAAGGCAGGAGGCCGGGACTGAACTCTGCGAATAGTACCCTTCTTTGAAATGAAAAATATCAAGCACTAGCAAAGTTGCAGTAAAATCTATATTTTACAAAATACCCCCCTCCCGGTTGAAAAAAATACTAATAATCAGGGAACTATCCGATTAATGAAATTTTCAGTGTTGATTTATCAATGAATGGATTTTATAATGCATCATTTATTTTATTTCAAAACTATCTGATTTTTTTCAGGTCACTTAACTTTTAGCCCACCACATGTTTTTTGGTGGGGGCGCAAAATATATAAAGTTGTAAAGTTGAAACTAATTACAGTAGGAGTAAAAAGACAAAAGACTGAAGGTGTAAATAGAAGGGAAAAAATTAAGGGAACTATCCTGGTAGAAAATAAGTATCGAAACATTTTTTCAATAGGGAGGGAACGGTAAAATTATTTTGTAAAATACAGATTTTAGGTCATCTTAGACAACGTTGATGTTCATGTTTACAATAAATTGGCACAAAATTGACTGAAAAATAGTTTAAAATGTATTAAAAATAAATTACATTATTGTGATTTTTTAACAATCTAACCCAAGCTCAATGGGTGACCCAACGGGTCACATCTTTTCTAGTATATATATATATATATATATATATATATATATATATATATATATATATGTGTGTGTGTGTGTGTGTGTGTGTGTGTGTGTGTTTGAAGTAAATTGAAGTGAATTAGACAGTATGAATTGAACATTTTTAGAAAAAAAATCAGCTAATAATATCATGTTTTTTTCTAAAAAAATTTTAATTCATACATATGTTTGCATATCTATGTGTATATACATACATATATATATATACATACTAGAAGACACGTGACCCGCTGGGTCACCTATTGAGCTCGGGTTATATTGTTAAAAAATCACAATAATGTAAAATAAAATCAGGGAATTTTCCAATTTTAATGAAATTTTCAGTGTAGATTTATCAATAAATGAATTTTATAATGCATCAGCTATTTTATTTCAAAACTTTCTGACTTAATTAGGTATTTCTGCTATGGTAAATTAATATTTAGAATTCATTTATAATATGAAACGCCTAATTTTAAGTTTCAAATTTCCTATTTCTAGATTCTAAAAACAAATATCTACTTAATAACTACCTTAGTTTATTATTATTATCTGATATTTTTTTTAGAAACACTATATTGAGAATTTAAGACCCCTTCCTTTTGAACAGAACAAATATCGATGTATACTAAAATTCAACAAAAAAATCGTTGAAGAAAAACGAGATTTACTAACGGCTCTGTATCGTTAAGCGTCCTGAAAGTGAATTTAAAAAAGTTCTTTTCGAACAATTTTTAAAATTCTCCGTTTTTCTACAATGATTTTTTAGTTGAAAATAAAGTTTCACTCTGATGAAGGTCGAATTTTCTCTGTGTACGGAATATTTTTACATTTTTTCTATTATTAATATTTCATTTCATTTTTTTACTTAATAATAATAATAGTTTGAATAGTGTACACATAAATAAACTGACCGAAACACATGTGTAAGTGATATTGATTAAATTCATCCTTCATTATCCATTATGTACTTTCTTTTCTTTATTCATTCTTTCTACATATATATATATATATGTTTGCGTGTGTATATATATATATATATATATATATATATACAGTTATTTACTAAACATATCTCAGATGTGGCACAAAGCTAGAGGTATGGGGCGCCCAATGAGAATCTAACTCACTAACAATGGTTTGTAAATCTAGCATAACTATTACAGTACGTGTGGTTCCCAATATATATATATATATATATATATATATATATATATTATATATATATAATATATATATATATATATATATAGTTAAATCTTTGTTATTATTATTGGAGAAATGATTATAAAGTGTTCAATTACTTCTGTAAGAGCTGTATTTATTTATTCATAGTCAGCAATACATTTAAAAGTCCGTTTTACCAATGGTTTCGGAACATCACTTTTAGGTGATTATCCGTCATCAGAAACGTTCGCTTTTGAAAAAATTGGACTGTTTTTTTTTACCCGTCCTTCGTGTCTACGTGACCCGTTATTCGTTCTTCCTTTTCCTTTCATCATTCACCGGCGTCCCTATTTGTCGTCATTGAGTCTCGTGTTTTGTGTTTGTGCACTTATGATGATTTTAAATTTTTCCGTTTTTATTTTTTTATTTTATTTATTTATTATTTATTTTGTGTGCGTTTATATATATGTGAATTCCTAATTATGACAGTTTGAGGTTGAGGTTATTCCAATTCCATATCATAATTTTTTTTCGGTGTGGGCATGCTCTAAAAATTTCCGATTTATTATCTAGAAAATCGTGTTCCGAGCTATAATACTAGAAAATGGGGCACCGTCTCAATGTATGTATGTTATGTATGAGAACGATGTATGTTATAGTATTACAGTCGTCGAAACTGCCCGTTCCAACCTCCCGTTCTTATGTTGTCTGTTGATTTACAGGAAGGCTGAAAAAGAGCTGGTTTCGTTCCTTTTACCAACTCGGCTGAAATAAGATTAAATAACCAATAGCTGTCAACGGATCAACAAAACAATTGAACACAACGCCTTTTTTATGCTTATGTACAATTTATATACATTTATTTTACAAAGGAGCGAGGTGATTTCTTGTCAGCTGATTGGCGATCTACAGCTAGTTTTTGGCTAAGTTATCAATTCTGTACCGAGTGGCAAGGCATCAGAGTGTATCGGTAAAGTTTATCAAGGGCCCAGAGCCATGGCAAGCTCTCTTCTCTTCTTCGGTCTTCCTCGGTCTGTCTCGTTGTCTCTCCCGTTGTCTCGCTTTTCTCGTCTGACGGTCTGTTATTTATGGGATCCAGACCTCCCACCCCTAACATATGTCTCTGATTGGCCAGCCATTCGATACTATTGCCTACGTGTCTAAATGGCCTTGTGCCAGCCTAGCTTGTATCTTTCCATTTGGAGTCAAGGCCAACCATTATTTTATTTATCTAAGTTTTTGAAATTGTTGACGAACTTGTCAAAAACTGGAATCTTATTTATTAAATTATCATTTTATTTTGGCACAATTTGAATGATATACATCAAATTCCATAATCTAAATAATTTATGCTTACGTGATGATTTTTCGTTTAGATAAATGTATACCTCCAATATAAAACATTATTATTACTATAATTATTATTATTATTTTTACTTTTACTTTCAACAAACCACCATAATTAATAATTAGGGTAGTTTTAATTAATTAGTAATTAATTAATAGGTCGCCAATCAACCCATAACACAATAGTGTTACAGAGCTTATGCCTTGCAGAATTCGCAAATTTTTCAGTAGTGCACAATGAGCATTTATTTTCTCATTTACGTATGGTTTCGATTGGTCCAGTATTTTCCATTCTATGTTAAATTGTTTTTCTTGTTTTTTTTATATTCCCATACTTTATTGGATAGTGCTGTCACGTTCCTTTTGTTTTCGTGTTTGAAGGATGTTAAATGTTTGTAGTAGCGTTGTTTAAGTTTACCTTGCACCATCCCTACGTAGTTTTCGCTGGTCGCCGGTTGGTTTGTGTTTTTTGTCTTAATTGTTGCCTGGTATATTATGGATTCTATGTTGCACCTTTGTTGTAATGGACAGTCTTCTTTACTTCTGCATGTACATTTTGGGTTTTCCCTGGGCTTGATGTTGGCTGTAAATTTCGTCTCCATCGGCTGTTCGCAGGAGTAGCTTTGTTGCGGGGCCGATAAGGATGTCGACCCCATAGACTTTTGAATAAGTGAAACGACTGGAGGCAATGAAAGAGACAAAGGCAGAGGATTTGGATGGCAGGAAGTAAACTGGTGGTCAATTTATTATCGAGAATTGACAAAGGTAAATCGGCAATTTGAGGATTTGACGTCCGAGGTTGGTCGCTCAACGTTCGGTCAGTCTTTCGTTGATCTAGGTGGATAGGTCCTCGGTTGTCGGATAGGCAGCTGGAATCCGGAATCGGGATAGCAGTTTATTGTTAAACTAAATCTTCTTGTCTCTCCTCCTTTGCTTAGCTTGTGTCATTTTGTTGTTGTTTTTTATATTGTTTGCGGGGTCAACGTCCTTATCGGCTCCTGCGACAGGTGTTTGCAGTGGGGGTGCAGAGGAGATATTATTTTGGTTTCCGTTCGGAAACTTAGAATAATGCCCCCTTCTTTTCATAGTTGATGAACGTAAGTTCAGTAATGATGGTTGAACGGTAATAATTTTTTAGCGGTAATTCTTTTTTGGTACAGCCAACAGCCACTCGCTCGAGTTCGGCCTATGACTGCTTTAGACACGCCCACAAACTTTTATGAAAACAAAATTCTCTTCGCTTACACTAGCTATTAGGCTACAGTCCCAGACGTCAAAAGAGGCTTAGTTTTCGGATTACATAGCGAAACAATTAGCGGTAATAATTTTAGCGTAATTATTAATTATAAAATAAAAATGGCTATAAAAAGTT
>JALAJA010001280.1:15000-25000 GCA_023376005.1 Doryteuthis pealeii | reverse complement strand
GCAGATTTTCTTTGCATTTCATCTTTGAACGGGCTCATTTTTAATCAGAGGTTGTTGCAAAGATGTAACAGAGATAAGTTTGTTTGTTTGGTTTTGTTGTTTACGGCATATCAACCACGGTGGGTCAGTTATGCCGGCAAAGTTTTTGAAGATTCGTAGCGATATTTGAAGAAAAACTTTTTAAACACATTTTCAATTTAACCTATAGATGGAACTCTAACAGGTTACACTCCGGGTCAGACTGGACAAGGTGATGAGGGGTGCCCACATTCTCCAGACCTCCAGAATGGAACCTGACCATCAGATAGAGTTTAACGTCATACCCAGGAAATGAAGACCACAGTCACCGCCTTCGAAACTCCATATGATCAAAATTGTTCGGGTTGCCATAGGGCAGTAGGTTGGAGCAATCATATAGGTGAGGCTGCTTTAAAGTTGTATACCAAGATCGAAATGAAGATGAATGGAACGTTAATTCTTTTTCAGAATACAAGGTATGTCAAAAAGTACAAATAATCTTGTTCTTTTTTACACACTTGTTATATTAATTAATCATTGTTTATGGCAATTAAGTAAGGGTGGGAAATCTTAACAGGTGCTCGGGCTTGACGTGAACCAGCCGATGATCAAGAGGGGCCTCTTCGATCACCCATCTAGCCAAGTAAGGACCAATTAGAGTGTTTGCATTATCATGGACTGCTCATAAACCAGGATTCCGTCCTTAAGGGGCCTCATCTGTGCGGGGTCTTTCCCCTCTACAGAGGTGCAGTCGGGTATTCTAAAGCCCCAGCCGACTGAATACGGAGTTAATGAACACCCAGTATAACATATAAAAAAAGTAAGTAAAGTCGTCGGGGTGGCATAAATTCGGTATCAACCAGACATCGAAGGAGTCTATTTCCTTTTCACTAGCGGCTAAGATCAAGGAGATTGTTTTTTTAGCGTCTGAGGCGGACGCCAACACCTACATCAGCTCATCACTTTACCGCTAGGATACCTGTGCTACTCATACGCTGAGTTGGCGAGGGCAGGCATCGAACGAGGAAACCGTGAGCACCAAGCGACACTCTACCGAACTAAGCTAAACCTGCACAATGGAGTATAATAATATGCATCAAACTGTGATCTGGAGTAAAAGTGACTATGACCCCATCTTGATCTGTGTTAATAGGTGGTCGGAGCACCACATTATAAATAGTCGGTTAATTGATATTAAATATGACATTTTTGAAGTAATTGTTAAGCTAACAGATATCATCAGATAATGGCATTTTTAGCTAAAAGATATGTACAAACATCTTAGATATTTATGATTTATATTTCAGGAAAGAATAGGACATATGTTTACAGGTCAGTAATGTCTGTGCTTGTTAAATATTTACTACGTAAAATACAGTTATTTTCAACCTTATATCACATACGTAATGATTTAATTAGGTATTATATCCTTACACACACACACACACACACCATATATATATATGAAAGCCACAACACACATATATATATATATAATGATAAACACAAACACACCACACACACATATTATATCATCAATAAACACACAAACACACATATATATATCATGATAAACACACCACACACACACAATATATTCATGAATAAACACACACACACACATATATCATGATAAACACACACACATATATATCATGATAAACACACACACACACACACACACACGTATATATATCAATGAATAAACATACACACACATAATATCATGATAAACACACACACCAATTATCATGAAAACACACACACACATATATCAGATAAAACACACACACATATATATATCATGATAAACACACATGACATATATATATCATGATAAACACACAGACAATATATACTCATGATAACACCACCCACACATAATATCATTAAACACACCACACACATATAATATATAATATAAACACACATACACACACATATATATATAATGAAGACACACATAACACACATATATAATATTCATGAAACACACAACCCCACACACTATATATATCATGATAAACACACATAACAACACATACATATATATATGATACACACATAACACCATATCATGAGAAACACACATACACAAACACACATATATCTGATAAACCACATACCACACACACATATATATCATGATACACACATACACACATATATATCATATAATCACACATACACAGACACACACAGCATATCATGATAACACACACATAAATTATGCTAAATACACACATATTGGCGCACTCTACCACAAAAACGTGGTCCACCTATGAACTTCACTAGAATGAGCTACCCTGAAACCATATATTGCTACTTCACACACACACACACATGAAGGTATAATATATGATATATATATTATATATATAATATATCCTTCATATATGATATTTCAAAACGCGCATGGACGTTTTTAACCATATCAGGGTAATATTTTGGCGATTGGACATTTTCACTAAGTTCGATCAATGTCAATAATCGAAGCATTAAGTGCATGACAGCAGGAAGGAATATCATATAGAAGAGAAAATAAATATTTCTACTACGTAAAATCAGGTATTAAAGCCTTCTATTTGATTTAATTAGGTACATTGACTTGTGAAGATTAATTTGTTCTGCTCGGTTACTGCAATGTCCTCAGTATATCAAATCAATTCGCCCCATTAAAATACACTGAAATGTCTTTTAATTCATTACCCACTCCGAAACAAAAAAGAAAAACGCATCTTGAGTTTTTTGTTAATTTTTAAAAATAATCTATTGTGTAAAAAATAAATAGACTGAAATGAAGTGTTTAATATGTTTTAATGTTTATTTTATTTTTTATGAATTACTAGCGGGACCCGTAGTATTTCCAGACGAACCGAAACAAAAATCAAAGAGGAGCTATTTAAGCCAAAACGATGATTTGCAATTTAATTACATATAAATCAGACTGTTGTCTTTGCAATAAATAAATACAAAATCAAAAGTGACAAAAACATCACTCCGAAAAAAATCGTGCCGAAAATTCACTTGGACGCTGGCTTGCTAAAATAGCATAAATTAGAGCAGGAGACTGGGACTACATACGATCAAATTAACCAAAATATTTTCCATAATTCAAGTGTTCGATATTACAATAAAATCTTGTAACTTCTATTATAAAAAAAAAAAATTATTTTGATTTTACGAATGGGCATGTAATCGACGTGAGACGATTTGGAAATTCATTTTTAAATTGGGTGAAATAAATGGGACAAGATAAGAAATCTGCGATAAGCGAACACGAAATGCACATTTTTGCAATTACAATTTGTACGTGTGTTTGTTGCAGGATGAATAACAGACGGAAGATTTAGTTAGAACAAGCGTAATTATTAGCTACTAAGGGGCCGGTTTAGGTCAGTCGGGAGACGTTCCGCTAGGAGTCAGAAGGTTCATGTTTCGATACCGATTTTCCCCAAAACTAATATATATTAATATATATAATGGATAGATATGAAAAAGCTTAAAAATCTGTCATTTTAAGCGGTTATAGATCTATTTCTACCCACAGGTATCTGTGTATACCTATGAGTTTAATCAGAACGGCTAACTTTATGAAAATGGGTAAACAGAAAATTAATGAAGCTTTAATATTCTATATAAATTTCTGTTACCATGGTAACAGAAAAGTTCATGAGATATGTCTATAAATTTTCTTTTACCATGGTAACAGAAGTTCATGAAGCTTTATTATGTCTATATAAATTTTCCTGTTTACTATTTTCAATAAGGTCTGATGAAACTCATGGGTACCTATAGGTTAGGAAATGATCTGATATACACACGAAAATGATCGATTTTTAAGCCTTTTTTTCTTTACTAAATATATTGTCCTGTTCAATGACATTGGACATCGATCTCTCAACTAGGAGCCTGAACACTAACATTTGCTGTTGGAAGAAAGGTCCAACTTAGAATCATCCTAATAACACTTCCCTGGTTAGCCGTCTACGATATATATATATATATATATATTATTATATAATATATATATATATATCCGTAGATGGGTTATGCCAGATTTGAGTCCTCAGCTGATTGTAAAAACAATTCTCTGTAGGGATGTATCAATTAATTGTCTCCAACTGACAGCCGCAGCTTGGCAGATGAATTTCTGTCTATTTCGATCCGTCTAGAGTTACTGTTAGAAAGTCGAGCCGGCACTGATGAAAGTAGAACTTTGAAACACATGTTGTTGATGACTGATCATATATATATATTGAAAGAAAGAGAGAGGAAGGACAGACAGAAAGAAATACAAATGAATATCTATTTATACTAACTCCTCCCAGCTGATGTGATACAAGGGTTTAAAGGTTTGAATTAAGAGTTTTGCTTTTCCCCAGACGGTTTGCCCATACTACGGTTTAATACCCCAGTCTGTAAACTAAGTATTTACTCCGAGCTGGAACAGACTAATTGGATTCTTACTTTCCCTGGGGTATTACCGCTAATATAAAATTCAAACACCTCATCAGGATTGAACAAAATAAATTGGGACAAAAAAGACAAAAAAAAAAAAAAAGAGAAATAATGAACATAGAAGACAATAAAGAGGATTTACGTGTATGTCAACAACTTGCTGGCTATTTCATGCAAAGTACTTTTTTGTTATATTTATCCTTGTGCATCTTATTTAAATTGTATTTTTTTTTTTTTCATGAACAACTGAACCCTGTGACAATGACGATACAAGATTCTAACAGAAAGAATTAAAAAATATATGAAGGTATTATTTCCAGACACTGATCGGATTAACATAAATACTTTTTTAACATGGGAGTCACGTACAACTGAAACTGCGAGCGGGCCATGCAAAAAATACATTGTATCCATCGCATTTACCCTTAAGGGACGCCTCAGGCACAGGTGCAGAATACACCTGCTGTTACCGCTTTTGACCAGGAGACAGAGGTCCCTGGGGGACGACGTTCTGGCAGCTACGTCGATGGCTTTTAACTTATGTAACCGGCGCGCCCAGTAATCCGAACACCGGGGTTGTGCAGGTTAATGTAGCTTATAAAGGTAAATAGAATAATAATAGGGAGAAACCACTTAAAATTAAGCGAAAATTCGTCTTTCTAAACGTTTTTTTTTTCTCTATTAATACTTTTATTTAATGCTAGTGCAAATCGATACCAATCTAGTACACTCAAAATGCATTAATTTCTGTCGTTTTGTTCAGTAAAGGTCAGCTGTGTTTGTAGTAACACAACACTTTATATAATATATATATTATATATATATATATATATATATATATAGTTTATATATATATGTGTGTGTGTGTGGTGTGTAGTAATACTTAAGAATTTGAAAAAACACAGGTTAAATAATTAAGTGTAAGTTTATTGAAGCAGACTGGGTAAATAAGGACTATCACTTGCTTTTCTCGTTATTTTGTGATAATTTTTTTTTCACCTCCATATAGCCAACAAATGCCCTGAGTATGGACTAATTAAAATAGATCGAACACTGGAGGCGTCGGCCAATAGACTCATAACTTAACTTATTAAACCTGTGTTTTTTTCAGCATTTTTAATAAATCACCACATACCGCGGATTCACTTCCTTTTTTTACACAGGTTAGAATAAAGTTAGTTATGAGTTATTGGCCGACGCTGCAGTGTTCCGATCTATTATTAGATCATCCATAAGGGCCATTTGTTGTATATGGAAGTGAAAAAAAAATTATCACAAATAACGAGAAAAGCAAGTGATAGTCCTTATTATCAGTCTGTTCAATAAACTTACCACTAACTTCAAACCTGTGTTTTTTCAAATTTCTTAATATACTACACACCACACACACACACATATATATATTATATTATATATATATATAATATTATTATTATATATATATATATAAAGTGTGTGTTACTACAACACAGTGACCTACTGAACAAAAATCGGACAGAAAATTAATGCATTTGATGTACTAGATTGGTATCGATTTGCACTAAGATTAAATATAAAGTTTATAGAGAAAAAAAAAGACGTTTAGAAAGACCGAAATTTTCGATTAATTTTAAGTGGTTTCTCCTATTATTATTCTATTTACCTTTATAGCTACATTAAACCTGCACAACCCCGGTGTTCGTTTACGGGCGCGCCGGTAGATAAGTTAAAAGCCATCGCGTAGTGCTAGAACGTCGTCCCAGGTACCTCATGTGCTCCTGGTCCAAAAGCGGTAACAAGCGCCAGGTTTATTGCCTGGTGCCTGAGGCGTCCCTAAGGGGAATGCCGATGGATACAATGTATTTTTTGCACTGGCCGTCGCATGTTTCAGCTTGTACGTGACCCCATGTTAAAAAGTATTTTATGTTAATCCGATCGGTGTCTGGAAAATAATACCTTCATATCATTTTTTAATTCTTTCTGTTAGAATCTGTATCGTCATTGTAGGGTTCAAGTGTTCTGAAAAAAAAAACAATTTAAATAAGTAATGCCATCAAGATAGAAATATAAAACAAAAAAGTATTTGCTGAATAGCCCAGCAAGTGTTGACATAAACGGTAAAATCCTCTTTATTTGTCTCTAATGTCAATTCATTTCTTTCTTCTTTTTTTTTTTGTCGTTTTTGTCCCAATTTATTTGTTTCAATCCTGGATTGAGCTGTTTTGAATTTACATAGCGGTAATACCCAGGGAAGGTAAGAATCCAATTAGTCTGGTTCCAGCTCGGGTAAATAGTAGGACAGACTGGGCTATTTAACCGTAGTATGGCAACCGGTCTGGGAAAAGCAAAACTCTTAATTCAAACCTGTTTAACTCCTGTGTCACATCCAGCTCGGGGAGGAGTTAGATAAATAGATATTCATTTTGTATTTCTTTTGTCTGTCTTCCTCTCTTTCTTTCAAATATATATATATGATCAGTCATCACAGACCATTTGTTCAAAGTTTACTTTTCATCAGTGCGGCTCGACTTTCTAACAGTAACCTCTAGACGGGATCGAAATTAGACAGAATTTTCATCTGCCAAGCTTGCGGCTGTTCAGTCTGGGTGAACAATAAATTGATACATCCCTACAGAGAATGTTTTTACAATCAGCTGAGGATCAAATCTGGTAACCCATTCTACGATATATATATATATATATATATATTATATATATATTATTCCGTAGACGGCTAACCAGGGAAGTTGTTATTAGGATGATTCTAAGTTGGACCTTTCTTCCAACAGCGAAATGTTAGTTGTTCAGGCCCTAGTTGAGAGATCGATGTTCAATGTCATTGAAAGGACAATATATTTAGTAAAGAAAAAGGCTTAAAAATCGATCATTTCGTGGTTATAGATCTATTTCTACCTATAGTACCCATGAGTTTCATCAACCTTATTGAAAATAGTAAACAGAAATTTATATAGACATATAAAGCTTCATGAACTTTTCTGTTACCATGGTAAACAGAAAATTTATATAGACATATAAAGCTTCAGAATTTTTGGTTTACCATGGTAAACAGAAAATTTATATAGACATATAAGCTTCATTAATTTTTCTGTTTACCATTTTCAATAAGTTAGCGGTCTGATAAAACTCATAGTATACACAGATACCTGTGGGTAGAAATAGATCTATAACCGTAAAATGACAGATTTTTAAGCTTTTTCTATATCATATATATATATATATATATAATTAGTTTTGGGGGAAAATCGGTATCGAACCATGAACCTTCTGACTCCTAGCCGAACGCTCTCCCGACTGACCTAAACCGGCCCCTTAGTAGCTATATATATACGCTTGTTCCTAACTAAATCTTCCGTCTGTTATCATCCGCAACAAACACCGTACAAATTGTAATGCAAAATGTGCATTTGGTGTCGCTTAATCGCAGATTTCTTATCTTGTCCCATTTTATTTCACCCAATTTTAAAAATGAAATATTCCAAATGGTCTCACGTCGATTACATGCCCATCGTAAAATCAAAATAATTTTTTTTTTTTATAAATAGAAGTTACAAGATTTTATTTGTAATATCGAAACTGTGAATTATGGAAAATATTTTGGTAATTTTGATCGTATGTAGTCCCAGTCTCCTGCTCTAATTTATGCTATTTTAGCAAGCCAGCGTCAAGTGAATTTTCGGCACGATTTTTTCTCCGAGTGATGTTTTTGTCACTTTTGATTTTGTATTATTTATTGCAAAGACAACAGTCTGATTTATATGTAATAAAATTGCAAATCATCGTTTCTGGCTTAAATAGCTCCTCTTGATTTTTGTTTCGTTTCGTGGAAATACTACGGGTCCCGCTAGTAATTCATAAAAAATAAAATAAACATTAAAACATATTAGAACACTTCATTTCAGTCTATTTTATTTTTTTACACAATAGATATTTTAAAAATTAACAAAAAAACTCAAGATGCGTGTTTTCTTTTTTGTTTTTTTCGGAGGTGGGTAATGAATTAAAGACATTTCAGTGTATTTTATGGGCGAATTGATTTGATATACGAGGACATTGAGTAACGAGCAGAACAAATTAATCTCACAAGTCAATGTACCTAATTAAATCAATAGAAGGCTTAAAATACCTGTATTTTACGTAGTAAATATTTATTTTCTTTCATATATGATATTCCTTCTGTGTCACTGCACTTAATGCTTCGATTATTGATTGATCGAACATTTTAGTGAAAATGTCCAATCGCACAAAATATTACTGATATGTAAAAACGTCATGCGCTGTTTTGAAAATATCATATATGAAGGGATATATATATATATAATATAATATATAGTATAGGTATATATACCTTCATGTTGTGTGTGTGTGTGAGTAGCAATATATGGTTATCAGTAGCTCATTTAGTGAGTTCATAGTGGACCACGTTTTTGTGTGTAGAGTCGCAATAATGTTGTATTTAGCAAATATGTGTGTGGTGTTTATGCATGATGTTGTGTTGTGGTTGTATGGTGTTATTATGATATATAGGTGTATGTGTGACTTTATCATGATATCATATGGTGTGTGTGTATGTGTTTAATCATGTGTGTTGTGTGTATGTGTTGTTTCTCATGATATTGTTGTGTATGTGTGTTTATCATGATATATATGTGTGTGTGTGTATGTGTGTTTATCATGATATATATGTGTGTGTGTTATGTGGTGTTATCATGATATATATATGTTGTTATGTGTGTTATCATTATTATATATATGTGTGTGTATGTGTGTTTATCATTATATATATATGTGTGTGTGTATGTGTGTGTTTATTATGATATATATGTGTGGGTGTGTGTTTATCATGATTATATATGTGTGTGTGTTTATCATGATATTATATATGTATGTGTGTTATCATGAATATATATGTGTGTGTGTTTATCATGATATATATGTGTGTGTGTGTTTATCATGATATATATGTGTGTGTATGTTATATCATGATATATATACGTGTGTGTGTGTGTTGTGTGTGTGTTTATCATGATATATATGTGTGTGTGGTTATCATGATATATGTGTGTGTGTGTGTTTATCATGATATATATGTGTGTGTGTGTGTGTTTATCATGATATATATGTGTGTTTGTGTTTATCATGATATATATATGCGTGTGTGTGTGTGTGTGTTTATCATTATATATATATATATGTGTGTGTGTGTGCTTTCATAATATATATATGTGTGTGTGTGTGTGTGTGTGTAAGGCATATAATACCTAATTAAATCATTACGTATGTGATATAAGGTTGAAAATAACTGTATTTTACGTAGTAAATATTTTAACAAGCACAGACATTACTGACCTGTAAGACATATGTCCTATTCTTTCCTGAAAATATAAATCAATAAATATCTAAGATGTTTGTACATATCTTTTAGCTAAAAATGCCATTATCTGATGATATCTGTTAGCTTAACAATTTACTTCAAAAATGTCATATTTAATATCAATTAACCGACTATTTATAATGTGGTGCT
>JALAJA010001280.1:0-10000 GCA_023376005.1 Doryteuthis pealeii | reverse complement strand
TGAGGCCTAATAGGCCGAAATGTACATACAGAGATTGATTTTTCTCGATTTATTTAGCCATACATTTAATAGGTATTCCCGCCTAATTCATTATTAATTAATTAATTTTCAGAATTAGGTACGACTCCAATTAAGCACTTATTCTCCCATATATATATATATATATATATATATATATATATATATATATATATGAGAGAGAGAGAGAGAGAGAGATACACAATATAGTTTGTTACATTTAGGGTTCGTATTAGCCAATTTGCAAAAAAGATTTCCTCTTTCTAAACAGCTGTCTTGTAATAAAAATCAACCAAGCCTGAACACATGGAATAAACTGAGCATGAAATATTTGAAAAGAAGAATGTGTTCTTCTTTCTACTTCTATGTAAAACTAACATTCTTACCTTGGCGATCCCCCAAAACATTAGGGACTTACCCGTGAACACATGATACAAAGCAACAGTTGCCTGCAACTACGGTCCCTCATGAAATATCAAAGAGCTGCATGTATGCATTTACTAAACCCTCTGAACGAGTAGGATGTGACACGATGCTAATTTCGTAGCGGAGTTTTTGAATTCTAAATTTTCCTTCTCTTAGACTGCTTGCTATACCAAGGATAAAAAGCGCAGTTCACTCTACTATCTACCCATAACGGGAGGGAGAATAGTTAGATGTATTCATTTTCCAAGGTATTTGTGCTATGTGAAATGCGAACAGTCTCGTCCTGGATTTGAACACGTATCACCGTGTCCATTTCCTACGAAAATAGTCATTACACCACGTGTGTATATATATATATATATATATATTATATATATATATATATATATATGAGAGTTTCATAATTTGCTTGAAGCATTGTGTATGTATTGGTTAGGAGGTTGATTTAGAAGGCTATCACAATGCAGTTTGGAATAAATAAAAATAATAATACGGTAACAATGGTGTGTGTGTTGACCTGTATTTTTATTATTTATTTATTAAGAAATAATAAAAATACAGGTCAACACACAACACCATTGTTACCGTATTATTATTTTTTATTTATTCCAAACTGCATTGTGATAGCCTTCTAAATCAACCTCCTAACCAATATATATATATATATATATACACCAACCAACCCCTCCGCACGAGCAGGATGCGACACAAGGTCAATTTCTGAAGCGGAGTTTAACAGGTTTGAATTCAGTTTTCCTTCTCTAGACCAGTTCCCTCACCAAGATTAAAGAGCCCAGACTGCCCTACTATTTACCCAAGTAGGATTCATACCTTTCCCAAGGGTATTAGCGCTAAGGGAAATGCAATTACCAAAAATTTGAAATCGAGGCGACGAGTTCATTGTCCATGACTTCCTACACCAGTGTATATGATTGCAAGGAAAATCTCTTTAAGTTTACATCACAAGCGCCTTCGTGTTTTTATTATATTCAACTTAAATAAATGCGTCGGGAGGAAGCATATATTTGGTTTGGCTTTTAATGGCGGAAAATAGTTTTCTGGATTCTCATAAAAGATTAGCGAGGTGTTAACTCGTTTAAGGGCCGGGTTAGCTCAGTCGGTAGAGCGTTTCGACTTGAAACCACAAGATTCCTAGTTCAATACCGCCCTCACTAACTCGTATGTGTAGCACAGGTACCTGTGCGGTAAAGTAAGGACCTCATGGTAGGTGTGGCGCTCCACATCAGACGCTGAAATAATCTCCTTGGTCTAGAGTTAGTGAAAAGGGGATAGACTCCCTGGCTGATTGGCTGATGCGACTTTAGGCCACCCCGACGACTTTACTTTAACTCGTAGCTAACATTCGTTTCTTATAATACATTAGGTTATCTAAAAGAGAGTAACCTAACACAGAATATTTGGTAGGAAAAAAGACAGGTCAATTAATACTACTAGTACAAAATAAAAAAACACCGTCCGGGCGATGTAAAAATAGATTTTTGAAACATATTGCCTGAGGAGTGAGAGTAAAAAAATTCAATGTCAGCGAGTTTGTACCTAAGTACGTAAAATCATCAAATTCATTAAAGGATTGAAAATAAAAACAATTTGAATGTAAACTTTAAAATATGTATTAAGATAAACAAACTATATATAGATATATAATACCAGTCCTGTATTTTATTAAAACTTGATTTAAATACAATGAGGACTGTCTAATGCTGCAAGTTCAAATTTTCAGTGTATTTATTCTGTTATGATGATTTTGAGTAAAGTGACATAAGCAGTGACGTAATTTTTGTTACAGACAAAAACCGGAAGCGAATCTCCATTATTAATAGATATGATATTTATTTCTACAACAGACAGGGGGGGACTAAGTTCCTGTCCCAAACTACAAAAGAGTTACGTGTTTGAAGAACATTAAATAAAAAGTCTAAATAACTAAGTGGTGGAAACCACTTACTATTTCTCAGCTCCGGGCACAAAGACGAGCACCATGTGCGCCGCTGTGAAGGAGCAAACTACTACGTCTGTCGCTTCTCAAGTCGTGTTTGTAAAATATGGTGATTCTAGGGGTCGCCCTGTCAAGTGACCAAAACCCGAATTGTGACAAGGGAGACCACTCCATTTTGTCACCCAACACTCGTAATCTATAAAACAAAATTGGAATTGGTAGCTAAATGTTGCCATGAGAGTAAATATTTACTGTGTAAATTGCCGCCATTGTTGAGCCGCGTGACTTAGGTTAGACAAGTGATAGTCGCGGGACGTAAATATTGAATAGAGAAGGGGTATTAGCGCTATCTGAAATGCAACCCGCCTCGTCAAGCATTCGACCTCGTGTCAGTCTGTCTGTCTGTCCATTTCCTAGAACAATAAGCAAAGAGCTGCATGTAGTTCATCGGTTGCGGTTTTGCTACTCCTGATCAATAACAACTGTCTTGTACAAAAACGAATGGTGGAGGCGCATGGTGTCATGGTTATTGTCGTAAGAAATGGGCACGACGAGACGAGTTCAATTCCTGGACGAAGCTGTTTGCATTTCACATAGCGCTAATACCCTTAGGACAGTTATGAATCCAACTAACCTCCCACCATCTATGCGTGAATAGTAGGGTAGACTTTCTTTTTTTTAAATCTATGTCAACCAGTCTGGGAGAAGGACAACTCTGAATTCAAACCTATTAAACTCCACTCAATAAATTGACCTTGTGTCGCATCCTGCTCGTGTGGAGGGGTTGGTAAATATATATACATATTTCGCTATTTGCATTTCACATAGCGCTAATACCCTTGGGAAAGGTATGAATCCAACTAATCTCTCCCTCAGCAATGGGTAAATAGTACGGCAGACTGGGCTTTTTAACATAGGTATGGCAATCGGTCCGGGAGAAGGAAAACTCTGAATTCAAACCTATTAAACTCCGCTCAAGAAATTGACCTTACATGTGCGGAGGGATTGGTAATATATATATATATATATATATATATATATATATATATATATATATATATATATATAATGAGTGTATCAATAAAACATCTGTGTTCTCTAGTTGGTAAAATATGGTTTCTCTGTCTTCCATAGATGGCCAAACGGTTTGATTTCATATCTTTCTATGGCAGCAGCAAAAATAAATAAATTAAAATACCCCAGGCTGAAATCAAACTTAAAATGCTACTGAGTGCACAAAATTTGTCATGGTTGATTAAGAATGCATTGAAATAATGCAAGTAAAGAATGCAGAGTGCTAATAATGAAAATGCTTCATTTTAGAAAATCAGACAACATAAAACTAATATGCCTATGTATACTAGTAGATGTAAACACTTTGGTAGGGGACAAACTCATGAATAAAAATCGAATACTAATTCTGCTCTGATTTTGTATGAGGTGGGGACTGAAAAGTTAATACTATGTTGTTATATATATATATATATATATATATATATATATATATATATATATGAAGTGGACAAACAATCTGTTTGAGATGGCGATAGCCGACAATTTTTTTTTTTGGGGGGGGGATTATATGCTTAATTGAAGTCATACCTAATTTGAGAATTGATTAGTTATAATTAAATGAATTAGGCGTGCATATCGGTTTAAATGCAAGGCGTAAACAAATCGAGAAAAAGTCCATCTCTGTATGTACATTTCAGCCTATTAGGCCTCATCAGCAGAGTTATAGACAGGACAGTGTTTTGTGCATGATTCGAACCCTACCTGCTAGGCTGTATATATATATATATATATATATATATATATATATATATATATATATATATATATATATATATAACCATAGTGTATTGTTATCACTATCCCACTTGATGAGACAGTTATATTCACTTTTTTGATCACGTGGTTCAGGGGGTTTAAGGATCGTCCCTTTTGTGCTAAGCAGGTTTCGACCCATGAGTCTTAGGGGTCTCTGAACTTGACGGATGGGGATGGGTCTAAACAGAAAGAAAATGTGTGTGGATAGACAGGGATGTGTCTAAACAGCGTAGAAAAGTATTTCTGCGAGTTGAAATATATAAGTTATATTGAAATATAAGTTACAGTTATGTCGTGAATAGGGAACTATGGCCGCGTCTATTTATTGAAAAGGGAAATTTCTTTTTTAAAATCCTTGTCTTTATATATATAGAATGATTGTAAAGTAACCCCTTACTTGAAAAATCTTATAATTCATTTCTGAATCATTATTTTTTACAAAATATTAATACGAGAAGAATACAGATAACAGAGTTTTATTTAAAATTCTATATGGATACCAGCCTCTCAAGTCGTTCGGAAATCACATCAACTGATCTTTCCAGGAACCCTTGTGGAATGACAAAAATACATTCTCGTATTCGTCCTTTATGTTCTTCCAAAGCAGTTGGTTTTGTAGAGTAGACTTGCTCCTTTAACCAACCACAAAGAAAAAAATCGCAGGGGTTAAATCAAGGCTTCGGACCAGTCACTCACGCAGACCACGTCTACCCATCCATCTAGGAAAATGGTGATTCACGAACAACAATAGCAAAATGTGGAGGAGAAAAGAAAAACAAAACAGATTTAATTGCCTTATATTAAGGAACATAAGTTATAGAATTGAGAAAAGTGTAATTGCATATAAAAGAAATTATGAATAGTTTAAAATAGGGAGTTACTTTTCAATCACCCTGCATACATAAAACTTTTCACGGTTGCGTCGTAAAAAGAATTATAACTGTGTCCATTCATTGAAAAGGAAGGTTTCTTTAGAAAGATCCCTGTCTTTATGGATACATCTAGTATAATTCAGGATGATATTTTGCGTATAGCATTTTGAATAGACAGCCAAAGGAGCTAAGAGAGCGAAAGAACGATAGAGTAAGAGAGACAGGAGAGCGATAGTGGAGAGAGACAGAGAGAGATGTAGACGAGAGACGGAGAGATACACAGAGACACACAGAGAGCGACAGAGAGAGAGAGGGGGTAGAGTGAGAGAGATACATAGAGAGGTAGAGTGTGACAGACTGACACAGACAAAAAGAGAATGAAAATGAGAGAGATACAGAGAGAATGTAGAGAGAGGGACAGTGGGAGAGAGAGGTAGTGAGATAGATATACAGCGAGAGGGGATAGAGTGAGAGAGAGTAACAGGAGAGAGGGGGGTAGAGTGAGAAAGGCACAGAGAGAGGTAGAGGTGACAGACAGACAGATAAACAGAGAGTGAGAATGAGAGAGATACAGAGATGTAAGAGACAGATAGACGGACAGTGGGAGAGAGAGAGGTAGTGAGATATATATATAGCAGGAGAGGGGGATAGTGTGAGAAAGATATACAGAGAGAGGGGTATAGAGTGGGAGAGATATACAGAGAGAGGGGGTAGAGTGAGAGAGATGCAGAAAGAGGTAGTGTGACAGACAGACAAACAGAGCGTGAGAATGAGAGATACAGAGAGAATGTAGAGAGACAGACAGTGGGAGAGAGAGGGGTAGTGAGAGAGATTATACAGCGAGAGGGGGATAGTGTGAGTGAATACAGAGAGAGAGGGGTAGAGTGACAGAGATATACAGAGAGAGGGGTAGAGTGAGAGAGATGCAAACAGGTAGAGTATGACAGACAGACAAACAGAGAGTGAGAATAAGAGATACAGAAAGAATGTAGAGACACACAGACAGACAGTGGGAGAGAGAGAGGTAGTGGGAAAGATATACAGCGAGAAGGGATAGTGTGAGAAATATATATAGAGGGAGATAGAGTGAGAGATATATACAGAGAGAGGGGGTAGAGTGAGAGAGATACAGAAAGAGGTAGAGTGTGACAGACAGAGTGAGAATGAGAGAGATACAGAGGGAATGTTGAGACAGACAGACAGTGGAGAGAGAGAGGTAGTGACGAAATATACAGCGAGTGGGATAGAGTGTGAGAGATATACAGAGAGAGGGGAATAGAGTGACAGAGAGAGAGAGAGAGAGAGGGGTAGAATGATAGAGATACAGAGAGGTAGAGTGTGACAGAGAGACAGACAAACAGAGAGTGAGAATGAGAGAGATACAGAGAGAATGTAGAGACAGATAGACAGACAGTGGGAGAGAGAGAGGTAGTGAGAGAGATATACAGCGAAAGTGGGATAGAGTGACAGAGATATACAGAGAGAGGGGGTAGAGTGACAGAGATACACAGAGAGAGGTAGAGTGTTACAGACAAACAGAGAGTGAGAATGAGAGAGATACAGAGAGAATGTAGAGAGAGACAGACAGTGGGAGATAGAGGTGGTGAGATAGATATACAGCGAGAGGGGTATGAGTGGAGAGATATATATACAGAGAGCGGGGGGTAGAGTGACAGAAGACAGACAAACAGAGAGTGAGAATGAGAGATACGAGAGAATGTAGATGGTTTGGTTTGGTTTGTTTTGGTTTTACGGCATATCTACTCAATGGGTCATTTAATGCGCCGATAAAGTTTTCTGAAAATAAATCAATCTTAATGGAACAATTTTTTATGAATACATTTTTCTTATTTAACCCATAGATGGGACCTTAACAGTTACTACCACTCCGGGTCAGAGTGGACCAGGGAGCAATGGTGATGGAAGGGGTGCTCCACATTCCCCAAGACCTCTAAAACTCGAACCTCACCATCAGATAGAGTTTAACGTCATTCCCAGGACATGTGACCCGCAGCCACAGCCTTCTAGCACCCATTTGATAAAAAAGGGGTTGGCTTGCCATAAGGGCAATAGGACTGGGAAACATAATATAGGTGCTAGGGCTTGACGTGAATCGTTGATCGGAAGGGCCCTCCGACCGCCGTCTAGCCAAGATAGGGCAAGTGGAGTATTGCAGGTCATGAACTGCTCATCACTTTTGGGCTCTATCCTTAAGCATCACGGGTCGCCACCACGGCCAACAGGTGGCCCCATGGGGGAGTCTTACCCCTCTGCAGAGGTGCAGTCGGTGCATTCTAACGCCCCAGCCGACAGGGCGGAGAGAATGTAGAGACAGACAGACAGACAGACAGTGGGAGAGAGAGAGGTAGTGAGAGAGATATACAGCGAAGGGGGATACGGTGAGAGATAGCGCGGGATGCGTGAGAGAATATACAGATGAGAGGGGGATAGTGTGAGAGAGATATACAGAGAGAGGGGATAGAGTGGAGAGAGATACAGAGAAGGGGATTAGAGTGTGAGAGAGATATAAGAGGAGAGGGGGGGGATAAGGTGAGAGAGATACAGCAGAGAGAGGGGGATAGAATGAGAGAGATACACAGAGAGAGGGGGATAGAGTGAGAGAGATACACAGAGAGAGGGGGATAGAGTTGAGAGAGATACACAGAGGAGAGGGGGATAGATTGAGAGAGATAAAAAGAGAGAGGGGGGATAGATGAGGAGAAGAGTAAAAGAAGAG
Source organism: Doryteuthis pealeii (assembly GCA_023376005.1). Lineage (NCBI taxonomy): Eukaryota > Metazoa > Mollusca > Cephalopoda > Myopsida > Loliginidae > Doryteuthis > Doryteuthis pealeii. Next base: position 2,160 of record JALAJA010001280.1, on the reverse strand, counting down.
GAAGAGTGTGAGAGAGAGAGAGAGATATTCAGATAGAATGGGGGGTGATGAATTGGAAGGAAGAATGAATGCGTAAAGATGGGGGTTAGGAGTGTGTGGGAATAAAATCTATTTGGATGCCAGCTACTTTTATTTGTTACTTAGAAGTACTAAAAACAAATCACACAAAGAAAAGGGACAAAATCTAATCATTGACATAAAATAAGAGGGCGATCAGATTATACCGTTTATGCACGAATGTAGCTAGAAGGATAAAGATACATTGATTTATTTGTCATACATTTTATTTACGTACAATATTCTCATGAGAAAAAGCGGAGGATTCCCAAACCATTTAAAGCTCAAGAATAAAATACTAAGCACTATGGATTACGTGTATTCTTATCGTGGTGTAATCGTTTGCAAGCTAGTCTCACAGATCTATTACTACTCAATAGCGAGTTTGATCTTGGCTGGATAGCCTAACTTGCAGCTTGTGTCGCAACTCCTCGTGGTGAATGAGTTGGGTAAATGCCTAGCTAGAGTAATATACACATTTCATATAATATATATATATATATATATATATATTATATATAATATATATATATGTATATATTATGAAAGCTGAGTGATCAATGACTGATTGCTCAAGCTTTTTGCTATTATAGTTTAATGATAGAAAATACAGTCCAAAATATTCCTTAGTTTTGGGATTAGTTATGTTTGAAAAAATTTCTTTTTTTTCTTCTTTGTTTTAATTTGCATTAAGTCAAAAACGCAACTGTCTCTTATTTCACATTCTGTCTGTCACTTCCTCCCTCTCTCTCTCTCTCTCTCTCTCTCTCTCTATATATTTATATATATAATATTATATATATAATAATATATATATATAATTGATATAACTACTCCTTATATATGTTAGTTTTTCTGTGAATGTAAATGGCTGGCTTATATATAAGAGGGAAAGCGCGGTCGTGTATGGTTACAGTCATGGAAATGGACTCGTCGCCCCGAGTTCAAATCCTGTATCTGGTAATTGCATTTCTCTTAGCGCCAAACCCTTGGGAAAGGTATGAATATCTACTCATCTTCCAGCTATGGATAAATAGTAGGACAGACTGGCTCTTTTAACATTGGTTAGGCAACCAGTCTAGGAAAAGGAAAACCTGAATTCAACCTGTTAAACTCCGCTTAGAAAATGACCGTGTGTCGCATCCTCTCGTGGGAGGGTTTGGTGGTAATATATATATATATATATATATATATATATTATTATATATATATATATATATATATATATATTATATATAAGTAATTGGTAATTTGCTTGAAGCATTGTTAAGTATGTTATAAAATAATAAAATTCGAGGCAATACCTTCGAATTTTATATTTTATAATATAATATATATATATATATATATATATATATATATTTATTGGTTAGGAGTTGATTTAGAAGGCTATCACCAATGCAGTTTGGAATAAATAAAAATAATATACGGTAACAATGGTGTTGTGTGTTGACCTGTATTTTTTATTATTCTTGAATTTTCGAGGTAAACCTCTTTATCAAAGAATTGACTGAAGCAGTCAGCTTGGCATTCTTCCTAAATGAATTTTTTTTTTAAATAAGAGGGCGATCAGATTATACCGTTTATGCACGAATGTAGCAGAAGGTAAGATACAATTGTTTATTTGCTCATACATTTTTTACGTACAATATTCTCATGAAAAATAGGAACAGTCTTAACGTCACAACCAACAACGCATTTTCAATGTCACGCGCATTACAATACGCACACGTACAAAAAAAAAAAAAAAAAATAAACGCATTCACGCTCACACGGGAATACAGTTATTTCAAAATAACGTCATCTTCAAAAAAAAAATTCATTTAGGAGAAATGCCATAGCTGTACTGCTTAGTTCAATTCTTTTGATAAAGAGTAATCCTCGAAATAAAGAATAATAAAATTACAGGTCAACACACAACACCATTGTTTACCGTATTATTATTTTTTATTTATTCCAAACTGCATTGTGATAGCCTTCTAAATCAACCTCCTAAACAATACATACACAAGCTTCAGCCTAATTATGATATCTCTTATATATATTATATATACTAGAAATATATGCATCCTATACACCTAGAGCCTATCTCGTCTTCAACAT
>JALAJA010001279.1:0-30805 GCA_023376005.1 Doryteuthis pealeii | reverse complement strand
GGCGCTGGGCTCGGCTCCCTGCCCCTCGGGTCGCTGTTGGCTCCAGGGGTAGTTTTCGCCTGGCGCGCAGGGACGGCGTGACGTCACGCGCCCAGGGCGCCGGGCAGCAGCCTTAGCGACCAAAAGCACCCAAGCTAGCCAGCGCACCGTGCAGTCGCTGCGCAGTCCAGCACAGAGTAAAAACCGTCCGTGGTGAAATGGAAGGGCTGCCTGCCGAGTTGGGGCTTCCGACCCGGCGAGACGTGCGGCGGCCTCTTCTGTTCTACTCGGCGCGATGCCCGCACACTGACCGCTAGTGAACGGCGGCACCCTCTGACTGCCTTCTTTTTTCTTGGAACGCGGACGCGGAGGGGTCGGCGGGCCGCTCTGGCGTCGGCTGGTGCCAAGTAGCGACCAGGCCGGACGAAGAGGCAAACCGGCCGCCGCGGTACGCCGGACGGGAGCCAAGTCGGAAAATGGGGGGGAAAGAAGAAGTGAGTGGACGAAAGGTGTTCTGACTTTGGTTTTGATTTTTTTTTGTCTTCCTCGCTTGCGCGGTGGAAAGACTGGGCTGCTTCCTGGAGGTAGTGCAATACCAGGCCAACCCGTGGCAAGGGCGGAGCAAGCCCCTGACTCCTCGCCGTGTTCCAAAAATCAGTTTAATATCGACGTCCCCATATCGGGGACGTATCAGATATTAAGCTGATAAGAACAGATACTACACTTTGATCTTAGCCAAAAGGCCGAGAAGCGATCACGTCCAGGGGGGCCGACCCCTTTTCGGGCCCATTCGGTAGCGACGTCCGCGGACCCTTTTTCTTTGTTTGTTGCGGCTCCCGAAAGCGCCACAGGCGATATTCGCCGGCGAACGGTTTCGCCCACGCCGACTCCAGAAGAGCCCTGCCGTCTATTCGGGTCGGGTTCGCGGCGCTGGGCTCGGCTCCCTGCCCTCGGTTCGCTGTTGGCTCCAGGGTAGTTTTCGCCTGGCGCGCAGGGACGGCGTGACGTCACGCGCCCAGGGCGCCGGGCAGCAGCCTAGCGACCAGAAAGCACCCAAGCTAGCCAGCGCACCGTGCAGTCGCTGCGCAGTCCAGCACAGAGTAAAAACCGTCCGTGGTGAAATGGAAGGGCTGCCTGCCGAGTTGGGGCTTCCGACCCGGCGAGACGTGCGGCGGCCTCTCTGTTCTACTCGGCGCGATGCCCGCACACGACCGCTAGTGAACGGCGGCACCCTCTGACGCCTTCTTTTTTCTTGGAACGGGACGCGGAGGGGTCGGCGGGCCGCTCTGGCGTCGGCTGGTGCCAAGTAGCGACCAGGCCGGACGAAGAGGCAAACCGGCCGCCGCGGTACGCCGGACGGGAGCCAAGTCGGAAAATGGGGGGAAAGAAGAAGTGAGTGGACGAAAGGTGTTCTGACTTTGGTTTTGATTTTTTTTGTCTTCCTCGCTTGCGCGGTGGAAAGACTGGGCTGCTTCCTGGAGGTAGTGCAATACCAGGCCAACCCGTGGCAAGGGCGGAGCAAGCCCTGACTCCTCGCCGTGTTCCAAAAATCAGTTTAATATCGACGTCCCCATATCGGGGACGTATCAGATATTAAGCTGATAAGAACAGATACTACACTTTGATCTTAGCCAAAAGGCCGAGAAGCGATCACGTCCAGGGGGCCGACCCCTTTTCGGGCCCATTCGGTAGCGACGTCCGCGGACCCTTTTTCCTTTGTTTGTTGCGGCTCCCGAAAGCGCCACAGGCGATATTCGCCGGCGAACGGTTTCGCCCACGCCGACTCCAGAAGAGCCCTGCCGTCTATTCGGGTCGGGTTCGCGGCGCTGGGCTCGGCTCCCTGCCCCTCGGTTCGCTGTTGGCTCCAGGGGTAGTTTTCGCCTGGCGCGCAGGGACGGCGTGACGTCACGCGCCCAGGGCGCCGGGCAGCAGCCTTAGCGACCAGAAAGCACCCAAGCTAGCCAGCGCACCGTGCAGTCGCTGCGCAGTCCAGCACAGAGTAAAAACCGTCCGTGGTGAAATGGAAGGGCTGCCTGCCGAGTTGGGGCTTCCGACCCGGCGAGACGTGCGGCGGCCTCTCTGTTCTACTCGGCGCGATGCCCGCACACGACCGCTAGTGAACGGCGGCACCTCTGACGCCTTTCTTTTTCTTGGAACGCGGACGCGGAGGGGTCGGCGGGCCGCTCTGGCGTCGGCTGGTGCCAAGTAGCGACCAGGCCGGACGAAGAGGCAAACCGGCCGCCGCGGTACGCCGGACGGGAGCCAAGTCGGAAAATGGGGGGGAAAGAAGAAGTGAGTGGACGAAAGGTGTTCTGACTTTGGTTTTGATTTTTTTTTGTCTTCCTCGCTTGCGCGGTGGAAAGACTGGGCTGCTTCCTGGAGGTAGTGCAATACCAGGCCAACCCGTGGCAAGGGCGGAGCAAGCCCCTGACTCCTCGCCGTGTTCCAAAAATCAGTTTAATATCGACGTCCCCATATCGGGGACGTATCAGATATTAAGCTGATAAGAACAGATACTACACTTTGATCTTAGCCAAAAGGCCGAGAAGCGATCACGTCCAGGGGGCCGACCCTTTTTCGGGCCCATTCGGTAGCGACGTCCGCGGACCCTTTTTCCTTTGTTTGTTGCGGCTCCCGAAAGCGCCACAGGCGATATTCGCCGGCGAACGGTTTCGCCCACGCCGACTCCAGAAGAGCCCTGCCGTCTATTCGGGTCGGGTTCGCGGCGCTGGGCTCGGCTCCCTGCCCTCGGTTCGCTGTTGGCTCCAGGGGTAGTTTTCGCCTGGCGCGCAGGGACGGCGTGACGTCACGCGCCCAGGGCGCCGGGCAGCAGCCTTAGCGACCAGAAAGCACCCAAGCTAGCCAGCGCACCGTGCAGTCGCTGCGCAGTCCAGCACAGAGTAAAAACCGTCCGTGGTGAAATGGAAGGGCTGCCTGCCGAGTTGGGGCTTCCGACCCGGCGAGACGTGCGGCGGCCTCTCTGTTCTACTCGGCGCGATGCCCGCACACGACCGCTAGTGAACGGCGGCACCCTCTGACGCCTTCTTTTTCTTGGAACGCGGACGCGGAGGGGTCGGCGGGCCGCTCTGGCGTCGGCTGGTGCCAAGTAGCGACCAGGCCGGACGAAGAGGCAAACCGGCCGCCGCGGTACGCCGGACGGGAGCCAAGTCGGAAAATGGGGGGGAAAGAAGAAGTGAGTGGACGAAAGGTGTTCTGACTTTGGTTTTGATTTTTTTTGTCTTCCTCGCTTGCGCGGTGGAAAGACTGGGCTGCTTCCTGGAGGTAGTGCAATACCAGGCCAACCCGTGGCAAGGGCGGAGCAAGCCCCTGACTCCTCGCCGTGTTCCAAAAATCAGTTTAATATCGACGTCCCCATATCGGGGACGTATCAGATATTAAGCTGATAAGAACAGATACTACACTTTGATCTTAGCCAAAAGGCCGAGAAGCGATCACGTCCAGGGGGGCCGACCCCTTTTCGGGCCCATTCGGTAGCGACGTCCGCGGACCCTTTTTCCTTTGTTTGTTGCGGCTCCCGAAAGCGCCACAGGCGATATTCGCCGGCGAACGGTTTCGCCCACGCCGACTCCAGAAGAGCCCTGCCGTCTATTCGGGTCGGGTTCGCGGCGCTGGGCTCGGCTCCCTGCCCCTCGGTTCGCTGTTGGCTCCAGGGGTAGTTTTCGCCTGGCGCGCAGGGACGGCGTGACGTCACGCGCCCAGGGCGCCGGGCAGCAGCCTTAGCGACCAGAAAGCACCCAAGCTAGCCAGCGCACCGTGCAGTCGCTGCGCAGTCCAGCACAGAGTAAAAACCGTCCGTGGTGAAATGGAAGGGCTGCCTGCCGAGTTGGGGCTTCCGACCCGGCGAGACGTGCGGCGGCCTCTCTGTTCTACTCGGCGCGATGCCCGCACACGACCGCTAGTGAACGGCGGCACCTCTGACGCCTTCTTTTTTTCTTGGAACGCGGACGCGGAGGGGTCGGCGGGCCGCTCTGGCGTCGGCTGGTGCCAAGTAGCGACCAGGCCGGACGAAGAGGCAAACCGGCCGCCGCGGTACGCCGGACGGGAGCCAAGTCGGAAAATGGGGGGGAAAGAAGAAGTGAGTGGACGAAAGGTGTTCTGACTTTGGTTTTGATTTTTTTTTGTCTTCCTCGCTTGCGCGGTGGAAAGACTGGGCTGCTTCCTGGAGGTAGTGCAATACCAGGCCAACCCGTGGCAAGGGCGGAGCAAGCCCCTGACTCCTCGCCGTGTTCCAAAAATCAGTTTAATATCGACGTCCCCATATCGGGGACGTATCAGATATTAAGCTGATAAGAACAGATACTACACTTTGATCTTAGCCAAAAGGCCGAGAAGCGATCACGTCCAGGGGGGCCGACCCCTTTTCGGGCCCATTCGGTAGCGACGTCCGCGGACCCTTTTTCCTTTGTTTGTTGCGGCTCCCGAAAGCGCCACAGGCGATATTCGCCGGCGAACGGTTTCGCCCACGCCGACTCCAGAAGAGCCCTGCCGTCTATTCGGGTCGGGTTCGCGGCGCTGGGCTCGGCTCCCTGCCCCTCGGTTCGCTGTTGGCTCCAGGGGTAGTTTTCGCCTGGCGCGCAGGGACGGCGTGACGTCACGCGCCCAGGGCGCCGGGCAGCAGCCTTAGCGACCAGAAAGCACCCAAGCTAGCCAGCGCACCGTGCAGTCGCTGCGCAGTCCAGCACAGAGTAAAAACCGTCCGTGGTGAAATGGAAGGGCTGCCTGCCGAGTTGGGGCTTCCGACCCGGCGAGACGTGCGGCGGCCTCTCTGTTCTACTCGGCGCGATGCCCGCACACGACCGCTAGTGAACGGCGGCACCCTCTGACGCCTTCTTTTTTCTTGGAACGCGGACGCGGAGGGGTCGGCGGGCCGCTCTGGCGTCGGCTGGTGCCAAGTAGCGACCAGGCCGGACGAAGAGGCAAACCGGCCGCCGCGGTACGCCGGACGGGAGCCAAGTCGGAAAATGGGGGGAAAGAAGAAGTGAGTGGACGAAAGGTGTTCTGACTTTGGTTTTGATTTTTTTTGTCTTCCTCGCTTGCGCGGTGGAAAGACTGGGCTGCTTCCTGGAGGTAGTGCAATACCAGGCCAACCCGTGGCAAGGGCGGAGCAAGCCCCTGACTCCTCGCCGTGTTCCAAAAATCAGTTTAATATCGACGTCCCCATATCGGGGACGTATCAGATATTAAGCTGATAAGAACAGATACTACACTTTGATCTTAGCCAAAAGGCCGAGAAGCGATCACGTCCAGGGGGCCGACCCCTTTTCGGGCCCATTCGGTAGCGACGTCCGCGGACCCTTTTTCCTTTGTTTGTTGCGGCTCCCGAAAGCGCCACAGGCGATATTCGCCGGCGAACGGTTTCGCCCACGCCGACTCCAGAAGAGCCCTGCCGTCTATTCGGGTCGGGTTCGCGGCGCTGGGCTCGGCTCCCTGCCCCTCGGTTCGCTGTTGGCTCCAGGGGTAGTTTTCGCCTGGCGCGCAGGGACGGCGTGACGTCACGCGCCCAGGGCGCCGGGCAGCAGCCTTAGCGACCAGAAAGACCCAAGCTAGCCAGCGCACCGTGCAAGTCCAGCACAGAGTAAAAACCGTCCGTGGTGAAATGGAAGGGCTGCCTGCCGACGACCCGGCGAGAGCTTTTGGATCCTTCCACCGCGCAAGCGAGGAAGACAAAAAAAAATCAAAACCAAAGTCAGAACACCTTTCGTCCACTCACTTCTTCTTTCCCCCCCATTTTCCGACTTGGCTCCCGTCCGGCGTACCGCGGCGGCCGGTTTGCCTCTTCGTCCGGCCTGGTCGCTACTTGGCACCAGCCGACGCCAGAGCGGCCCGCCGACCCCTCCGCGTCCGCGTTCCAAGAAAAAAGAAGGCGTCAGAGGGTGCCGCCGTTCACTAGCGGTCGTGTGCGGGCATCGCGCCGAGTAGAACAGAGAGGCCGCCGCACGTCTCGCCGGGTCGGAAGCCCCAACTCGGCAGGCAGCCCTTCCATTTCACCACGGACGGTTTTTACTCTGTGCTGGACTGCGCAGCGACTGCACGGTGCGCTGGCTAGCTTGGGTGCTTTCTGGTCGCTAAGGCTGCTGCCCGGCGCCCTGGGCGCGTGACGTCACGCCGTCCCTGCGCGCCAGGCGAAAACTACCCCTGGAGCCAACAGCGAACCGAGGGGCAGGGAGCCGAGCCCAGCGCCGCGAACCCGACCCGAATAGACGGCAGGGCTCTTCTGGAGTCGGCGTGGGCGAAACCGTTCGCCGGCGAATATCGCCTGTGGCGCTTTCGGGAGCCGCAACAAACAAAGGAAAAAGGGTCCGCGGACGTCGCTACCGAATGGGCCCGAAAAGGGGTCGGCCCCCTGGACGTGATCGCTTCTCGGCCTTTTGGCTAAGATCAAAGTGTAGTATCTGTTCTTATCAGCTTAATATCTGATACGTCCCCGATATGGGGACGTCGATATTAAACTGATTTTTGGAACACGGCGAGGAGTCAGGGGCTTGCTCCGCCCTTGCCACGGGTTGGCCTGGTATTGCACTACCTCCAGGAAGCAGCCCAGTCTTTCCACCGCGCAAGCGAGGAAGACAAAAAAAATCAAAACCAAAGTCAGAACACCTTTCGTCCACTCACTTCTTCTTTCCCCCCCATTTTCCGACTTGGCTCCCGTCCGGCGTACCGCGGCGGCCGGTTTGCCTCTTCGTCCGGCCTGGTCGCTACTTGGCACCAGCCGACGCCAGAGCGGCCCGCCGACCCCTCCGCGTCCGCGTTCCAAGAAAAAAGAAGGCGTCAGAGGGTGCCGCCGTTCACTAGCGGTCGTGTGCGGGCATCGCGCCGAGTAGAACAGAGAGGCCGCCGCACGTCTCGCCGGGTCGGAAGCCCCAACTCGGCAGGCAGCCCTTCCATTTCACCACGGACGGTTTTTACTCTGTGCTGGACTGCGCAGCGACTGCACGGTGCGCTGGCTAGCTTGGGTGCTTTCTGGTCGCTAAGGCTGCTGCCCGGCGCCCTGGGCGCGTGACGTCACGCCGTCCCTGCGCGCCAGGCGAAAACTACCCCTGGAGCCAACAGCGAACCGAGGGGCAGGGAGCCGAGCCCAGCGCCGCGAACCCGACCCGAATAGACGGCAGGGCTCTTCTGGAGTCGGCGTGGGCGAAACCGTTCGCCGGCGAATATCGCCTGTGGCGCTTTCGGGAGCCGCAACAAACAAAGGAAAAAGGGTCCGCGGACGTCGCTACCGAATGGGCCCGAAAAGGGGTCGGCCCCCTGGACGTGATCGCTTCTCGGCCTTTTGGCTAAGATCAAAGTGTAGTATCTGTTCTTATCAGCTTAATATCTGATACGTCCCCGATATGGGGACGTCGATATTAAACTGATTTTTGGAACACGGCGAGGAGTCAGGGGCTTGCTCCGCCCTTGCCACGGGTTGGCCTGGTATTGCACTACCTCCAGGAAGCAGCCCAGTCTTTCCACCGCGCAAGCGAGGAAGACAAAAAAAAATCAAAACCAAAGTCAGAACACCTTTCGTCCACTCACTTCTTCTTTCCCCCCCATTTTCCGACTTGGCTCCCGTCCGGCGTACCGCGGCGGCCGGTTTGCCTCTTCGTCCGGCCTGGTCGCTACTTACGCCGACCCCTCCGCGTCCGCGTTCCAAGAAAAAAGAAGGCGTCAGAGGGTGCCGCCGTTCACTAGCGGTCGTGTGCGGGCATCGCGCCGAGTAGAACAGAGAGGCCGCCGCACGTCTCGCCGGGTCGGAAGCCCCAACTCGGCAGGCAGCCCTTCCATTTCACCACGGACGGTTTTTACTCTGTGCTGGACTGCGCAGCGACTGCACGGTGCGCTGGCTAGCTTGGGTGCTTTCTGGTCGCTAAGGCTGCTGCCCGGCGCCCTGGGCGCGTGACGTCACGCCGTCCCTGCGCGCCAGGCGAAAACTACCCCTGGAGCCAACAGCGAACCGAGGGGCAGGGAGCCGAGCCCAGCGCCGCGAACCCGACCCGAATAGACGGCAGGGCTCTTCTGGAGTCGGCGTGGGCGAAACCGTTCGCCGGCGAATATCGCCTGTGGCGCTTTCGGGAGCCGCAACAAACAAAGGAAAAAGGGTCCGCGGACGTCGCTACCGAATGGGCCCGAAAAGGGGTCGGCCCCCCTGGACGTGATCGCTTCTCGGCCTTTTGGCTAAGATCAAAGTGTAGTATCTGTTCTTATCAGCTTAATATCTGATACGTCCCCGATATGGGGACGTCGATATTAAACTGATTTTTGGAACACGGCGAGGAGTCAGGGGCTTGCTCCGCCCTTGCCACGGGTTGGCCTGGTATTGCACTACCTCCAGGAAGCAGCCCAGTCTTTCCACCGCGCAAGCGAGGAAGACAAAAAAAAATCAAAACCAAAGTCAGAACACCTTTCGTCCACTCACTTCTTCTTTCCCCCCCATTTTCCGACTTGGCTCCCGTCCGGCGTACCGCGGCGGCCGGTTTGCCTCTTCGTCCGGCCTGGTCGCTACTTGGCACCAGCCGACGCCAGAGCGGCCCGCCGACCCCTCCGCGTCCGCGTTCCAAGAAAAAAGAAGGCGTCAGAGGGTGCCGCCGTTCACTAGCGGTCGTGTGCGGGCATCGCGCCGAGTAGAACAGAGAGGCCGCCGCACGTCTCGCCGGGTCGGAAGCCCCAACTCGGCAGCCCTTCCATTTCACCACGGACGGTTTTTACTCTGTGCTGGACTGCGCAGCGACTGCACGGTGCGCTGGCTAGCTTGGGTGCTTTCTGGTCGCTAAGGCTGCTGCCCGGCGCCCTGGGCGCGTGACGTCACGCCGTCCCTGCGCGCCAGGCGAAAACTACCCCTGGAGCCAACAGCGAACCGAGGGGCAGGGAGCCGAGCCCAGCGCCGCGAACCCGACCCGAATAGACGGCAGGGCTCTTCTGGAGTCGGCGTGGGCGAAACCGTTCGCCGGCGAATATCGCCTGTGGCGCTTTCGGGAGCCGCAACAAACAAAGGAAAAAGGGTCCGCGGACGTCGCTACCGAATGGGCCCGAAAAGGGGTCGGCCCCCCTGGACGTGATCGCTTCTCGGCCTTTTGGCTAAGATCAAAGTGTAGTATCTGTTCTTATCAGCTTAATATCTGATACGTCCCCGATATGGGGACGTCGATATTAAACTGATTTTTGGAACACGGCGAGGAGTCAGGGGCTTGCTCCGCCCTTGCCACGGGTTGGCCTGGTATTGCACTACCTCCAGGAAGCAGCCCAGTCTTTCCACCGCGCAAGCGAGGAAGACAAAAAAAATCAAAACCAAAGTCAGAACACCTTTCGTCCACTCACTTCTTCTTTCCCCCCCATTTTCCGACTTGGCTCCCGTCCGGCGTACCGCGGCGGCCGGTTTGCCTCTTCGTCCGGCCTGGTCGCTACTTGGCACCAGCCGACGCCAGAGCGGCCCGCCGACCCCTCCGCGTCCGCGTTCCAAGAAAAAAGAAGGCGTCAGAGGGTGCCGCCGTTCACTAGCGGTCGTGTGCGGGCATCGCGCCGAGTAGAACAGAGAGGCCGCCGCACGTCTCGCCGGGTCGGAAGCCCCAACTCGGCAGGCAGCCCTTCCATTTCACCACGGACGGTTTTTACTCTGTGCTGGACTGCGCAGCGACTGCACGGTGCGCTGGCTAGCTTGGGTGCTTTCTGGTCGCTAAGGCTGCTGCCCGGCGCCCTGGGCGCGTGACGTCACGCCGTCCCTGCGCGCCAGGCGAAAACTACCCCTGGAGCCAACAGCGAACCGAGGGGCAGGGAGCCGAGCCCAGCGCCGCGAACCCGACCCGAATAGACGGCAGGGCTCTTCTGGAGTCGGCGTGGGCGAAACCGTTCGCCGGCGAATATCGCCTGTGGCGCTTTCGGGAGCCGCAACAAACAAAGGAAAAAGGGTCCGCGGACGTCGCTACCGAATGGGCCCGAAAAGGGGTCGGCCCCCCTGGACGTGATCGCTTCTCGGCCTTTTGGCTAAGATCAAAGTGTAGTATCTGTTCTTATCAGCTTAATATCTGATACGTCCCCGATATGGGGACGTCGATATTAAACTGATTTTTGGAACACGGCGAGGAGTCAGGGGCTTGCTCCGCCCTTGCCACGGGTTGGCCTGGTATTGCACTACCTCCAGGAAGCAGCCCAGTCTTTCCACCGCGCAAGCGAGGAAGACAAAAAAAATCAAAACCAAAGTCAGAACACCTTTCGTCCACTCACTTCTTCTTTCCCCCCCATTTTCCGACTTGGCTCCCGTCCGGCGTACCGCGGCGGCCGGTTTGCCTCTTCGTCCGGCCTGGTCGCTACTTGGCACCAGCCGACGCCAGAGCGGCCCGCCGACCCCTCCGCGTCCGCGTTCCAAGAAAAAAGAAGGCGTCAGAGGGTGCCGCCGTTCACTAGCGGTCGTGTGCGGGCATCGCGCCGAGTAGAACAGAGAGGCCGCCGCACGTCTCGCCGGGTCGGAAGCCCCAACTCGGCAGGCAGCCCTTCCATTTCACCACGGACGGTTTTTACTCTGTGCTGGACTGCGCAGCGACTGCACGGTGCGCTGGCTAGCTTGGGTGCTTTCTGGTCGCTAAGGCTGCTGCCCGGCGCCCTGGGCGCGTGACGTCACGCCGTCCCTGCGCGCCAGGCGAAAACTACCCCTGGAGCCAACAGCGAACCGAGGGGCAGGGAGCCGAGCCCAGCGCCGCGAACCCGACCCGAATAGACGGCAGGGCTCTTCTGGAGTCGGCGTGGGCGAAACCGTTCGCCGGCGAATATCGCCTGTGGCGCTTTCGGGAGCCGCAACAAACAAAGGAAAAAGGGTCCGCGGACGTCGCTACCGAATGGGCCCGAAAAGGGGTCGGCCCCCCTGGACGTGATCGCTTCTCGGCCTTTTGGCTAAGATCAAAGTGTAGTATCTGTTCTTATCAGCTTAATATCTGATACGTCCCCGATATGGGGACGTCGATATTAAACTGATTTTTGGAACACGGCGAGGAGTCAGGGGCTTGCTCCGCCCTTGCCACGGGTTGGCCTGGTATTGCACTACCTCCAGGAAGCAGCCCAGTCTTTCCACCGCGCAAGCGAGGAAGACAAAAAAAATCAAAACCAAAGTCAGAACACCTTTCGTCCACTCACTTCTTCTTTCCCCCCCATTTTCCGACTTGGCTCCCGTCCGGCGTACCGCGGCGGCCGGTTTGCCTCTTCGTCCGGCCTGGTCGCTACTTGGCACCAGCCGACGCCAGAGCGGCCCGCCGACCCCTCCGCGTCCGCGTTCCAAGAAAAAAGAAGGCGTCAGAGGGTGCCGCCGTTCACTAGCGGTCGTGTGCGGGCATCGCGCCGAGTAGAACAGAGAGGCCGCCGCACGTCTCGCCGGGTCGGAAGCCCCAACTCGGCAGGCAGCCCTTCCATTTCACCACGGACGGTTTTTACTCTGTGCTGGACTGCGCAGCGACTGCACGGTGCGCTGGCTAGCTTGGGTGCTTTCTGGTCGCTAAGGCTGCTGCCCGGCGCCCTGGGCGCGTGACGTCACGCCGTCCCTGCGCGCCAGGCGAAAACTACCCCTGGAGCCAACAGCGAACCGAGGGGCAGGGAGCCGAGCCCAGCGCCGCGAACCCGACCCGAATAGACGGCAGGGCTCTTCTGGAGTCGGCGTGGGCGAAACCGTTCGCCGGCGAATATCGCCTGTGGCGCTTTCGGGAGCCGCAACAAACAAAGGAAAAAGGGTCCGCGGACGTCGCTACCGAATGGGCCCGAAAAGGGGTCGGCCCCCCTGGACGTGATCGCTTCTCGGCCTTTTGGCTAAGATCAAAGTGTAGTATCTGTTCTTATCAGCTTAATATCTGATACGTCCCCGATATGGGGACGTCGATATTAAACTGATTTTTGGAACACGGCGAGGAGTCAGGGGCTTGCTCCGCCCTTGCCACGGGTTGGCCTGGTATTGCACTACCTCCAGGAAGCAGCCCAGTCTTTCCACCGCGCAAGCGAGGAAGACAAAAAAAATCAAAACCAAAGTCAGAACACCTTTCGTCCACTCACTTCTTCTTTCCCCCCCATTTTCCGACTTGGCTCCCGTCCGGCGTACCGCGGCGGCCGGTTTGCCTCTTCGTCCGGCCTGGTCGCTACTTGGCACCAGCCGACGCCAGAGCGGCCCGCCGACCCCTCCGCGTCCGCGTTCCAAGAAAAAAGAAGGCGTCAGAGGGTGCCGCCGTTCACTAGCGGTCGTGTGCGGGCATCGCGCCGAGTAGAACAGAGAGGCCGCCGCACGTCTCGCCGGGTCGGAAGCCCCAACTCGGCAGGCAGCCCTTCCATTTCACCACGGACGGTTTTTACTCTGTGCTGGACTGCGCAGCGACTGCACGGTGCGCTGGCTAGCTTGGGTGCTTTCTGGTCGCTAAGGCTGCTGCCCGGCGCCCTGGGCGCGTGACGTCACGCCGTCCCTGCGCGCCAGGCGAAAACTACCCCTGGAGCCAACAGCGAACCGAGGGGCAGGGAGCCGAGCCCAGCGCCGCGAACCCGACCCGAATAGACGGCAGGGCTCTTCTGGAGTCGGCGTGGGCGAAACCGTTCGCCGGCGAATATCGCCTGTGGCGCTTTCGGGAGCCGCAACAAACAAAGGAAAAAGGGTCCGCGGACGTCGCTACCGAATGGGCCCGAAAAGGGGTCGGCCCCCCTGGACGTGATCGCTTCTCGGCCTTTTGGCTAAGATCAAAGTGTAGTATCTGTTCTTATCAGCTTAATATCTGATACGTCCCCGATATGGGGACGTCGATATTAAACTGATTTTTGGAACACGGCGAGGAGTCAGGGGCTTGCTCCGCCCTTGCCACGGGTTGGCCTGGTATTGCACTACCTCCAGGAAGCAGCCCAGTCTTTCCACCGCGCAAGCGAGGAAGACAAAAAAAATCAAAACCAAAGTCAGAACACCTTTCGTCCACTCACTTCTTCTTTCCCCCCCATTTTCCGACTTGGCTCCCGTCCGGCGTACCGCGGCGGCGGTTTGCCTCTTCGTCCGGCCTGGTCGCTACTTGGCACCAGCCGACGCCAGAGCGGCCCGCCGACCCCTCCGCGTCCGCGTTCCAAGAAAAAAGAAGGCGTCAGAGGGTGCCCGTTCACTAGCGGTCGTGTGCGGGCATCGCGCCGAGTAGAACAGAGAGGCCGCCGCACGTCTCGCCGGGTCGGAAGCCCCAACTCGGCAGGCAGCCCTTCCATTTCACCACGGACGGTTTTTACTCTGTGCTGGACTGCGCAGCGACTGCACGGTGCGCTGGCTAGCTTGGGTGCTTTCTGGTCGCTAAGGCTGCTGCCCGGCGCCCTGGGCGCGTGACGTCACGCCGTCCCTGCGCGCCAGGCGAAAACTACCCCTGGAGCCAACAGCGAACCGAGGGGCAGGGAGCCGAGCCCAGCGCCGCGAACCCGACCCGAATAGACGGCAGGGCTCTTCTGGAGTCGGCGTGGGCGAAACCGTTCGCCGGCGAATATCGCCTGTGGCGCTTTCGGGAGCCGCAACAAACAAAGGAAAAAGGGTCCGCGGACGTCGCTACCGAATGGGCCCGAAAAGGGGTCGGCCCCCTGGACGTGATCGCTTCTCGGCCTTTTGGCTAAGATCAAAGTGTAGTATCTGTTCTTATCAGCTTAATATCTGATACGTCCCCGATATGGGGACGTCGATATTAAACTGATTTTTGGAACACGGCGAGGAGTCAGGGGCTTGCTCCGCCCTTGCCACGGGTTGGCCTGGTATTGCACTACCTCCAGGAAGCAGCCCAGTCTTTCCACCGCGCAAGCGAGGAAGACAAAAAAATCAAAACCAAAGTCAGAACACCTTTCGTCCACTCACTTCTTCTTTCCCCCCCATTTTCCGACTTGGCTCCCGTCCGGCGTACCGCGGCGGCGGTTTGCCTCTTCGTCCGGCCTGGTCGCTACTTGGCACCAGCCGACGCCAGAGCGGCCCGCCGACCCCTCCGCGTCCGCGTTCCAAGAAAAAGAAAAAAGAAGGCGTCAGAGGGTGCCCGTTCACTAGCGGTCGTGTGCGGGCATCGCGCCGAGTAGAACAGAGAGGCCGCCGCACGTCTCGCCGGGTCGGAAGCCCCAACTCGGCAGCCCTCCCTTTCACCACGGACGGTTTTTACTCTGTGCTGGACTGCGCAGCGACTGCACGGTGCGCTGGCTAGCTTGGGGGGCTTTCTGGTCGCTAAGGCTGCTGCCCGGCGCCCTGGGCGCGTGACGTCACGCCGTCCCTGCGCGCCAGGCGAAAACTACCCCTGGAGCCAACAGCGAACCGAGGGGCAGGGAGCCGAGCCCAGCGCCGCGAACCCGACCCGAATAGACGGCAGGGCTCTTCTGGAGTCGGCGTGGGCGAAACCGTTCGCCGGCGAATATCGCCTGTGGCGCTTTCGGGAGCCGCAACAAACAAAGGAAAAAGGGTCCGCGGACGTCGCTACCGAATGGGCCCGAAAAGGGGTCGGCCCCCCTGGACGTGATCGCTTCTCGGCCTTTTGGCTAAGATCAAAGTGTAGTATCTGTTCTTATCAGCTTAATATCTGATACGTCCCCGATATGGGGACGTCGATATTAAACTGATTTTTGGAACACGGCGAGGAGTCAGGGGCTTGCTCCGCCCTTGCCACGGGTTGGCCTGGTATTGCACTACCTCCAGGAAGCAGCCCAGTCTTTCCACCGCGCAAGCGAGGAAGACAAAAAAAATCAAAACCAAAGTCAGAACACCTTTCGTCCACTCACTTCTTCTTTCCCCCCCATTTTCCGACTTGGCTCCCGTCCGGCGTACCGCGGCGGCGGTTTGCCTCTTCGTCCGGCCTGGTCGCTACTTGGCACCAGCCGACGCCAGAGCGGCCCGCCGACCCCTCCGCGTCCGCGTTCCAAGAAAAAAAAAAAAAGAAAAAAGAAGGCGTCAGAGGGTGCCCGTTCACTAGCGGTCGTGTGCGGGCATCGCGCCGAGTAGAACAGAGAGGCCGCCGCACGTCTCGCCGGGTCGGAAGCCCCAACTCGGCAGCCCTCCCTTTCACCACGGACGGTTTTTACTCTGTGCTGGACTGCGCAGCGACTGCACGGTGCGCTGGCTAGCTTGGGGGGCTTTCTGGTCGCTAAGGCTGCTGCCCGGCGCCCTGGGCGCGTGACGTCACGCCGTCCCTGCGCGCCAGGCGAAAACTACCCCTGGAGCCAACAGCGAACCGAGGGGCAGGGAGCCGAGCCCAGCGCCGCGAACCCGACCCGAATAGACGGCAGGGCTCTTCTGGAGTCGGCGTGGGCGAAACCGTTCGCCGGCGAATATCGCCTGTGGCGCTTTCGGGAGCCGCAACAAACAAAGGAAAAAGGGTCCGCGGACGTCGCTACCGAATGGGCCCGAAAAGGGGTCGGCCCCCCTGGACGTGATCGCTTCTCGGCCTTTTGGCTAAGATCAAAGTGTAGTATCTGTTCTTATCAGCTTAATATCTGATACGTCCCCGATATGGGGACGTCGATATTAAACTGATTTTTGGAACACGGCGAGGAGTCAGGGGCTTGCTCCGCCCTTGCCACGGGTTGGCCTGGTATTGCACTACCTCCAGGAAGCAGCCCAGTCTTTCCACCGCGCAAGCGAGGAAGACAAAAAAAATCAAAACCAAAGTCAGAACACCTTTCGTCCACTCACTTCTTCTTTCCCCCCCATTTTCCGACTTGGCTCCCGTCCGGCGTACCGCGGCGGCGGGTTTGCCTCTTCGTCCGGCCTGGTCGCTACTTGGCACCAGCCGACGCCAGAGCGGCCCGCCGACCCCTCCGCGTCCGCGTTCCAAGAAAAAAAAAAAAAAGAAAAAAGAAGGCGTCAGAGGGTGCCCGTTCACTAGCGGTCGTGTGCGGGCATCGCGCCGAGTAGAACAGAGAGGCCGCCGCACGTCTCGCCGGGTCGGAAGCCCCAACTCGGCAGCCCTCCCTTTCACCACGGACGGTTTTTACTCTGTGCTGGACTGCGCAGCGACTGCACGGTGCGCTGGCTAGCTTGGGGGCTTTCTGGTCGCTAAGGCTGCTGCCCGGCGCCCTGGGCGCGTGACGTCACGCCGTCCCTGCGCGCCAGGCGAAAACTACCCCTGGAGCCAACAGCGAACCGAGGGGCAGGGAGCCGAGCCCAGCGCCGCGAACCCGACCCGAATAGACGGCAGGGCTCTTCTGGAGTCGGCGTGGGCGAAACCGTTCGCCGGCGAATATCGCCTGTGGCGCTTTCGGGAGCCGCAACAAACAAAGGAAAAAGGGTCCGCGGACGTCGCTACCGAATGGGCCCGAAAAGGGGTCGGCCCCCCTGGACGTGATCGCTTCTCGGCCTTTTGGCTAAGATCAAAGTGTAGTATCTGTTCTTATCAGCTTAATATCTGATACGTCCCCGATATGGGGACGTCGATATTAAACTGATTTTTGGAACACGGCGAGGAGTCAGGGGCTTGCTCCGCCCTTGCCACGGGTTGGCCTGGTATTGCACTACCTCCAGGAAGCAGCCCAGTCTTTCCACCGCGCAAGCGAGGAAGACAAAAAAATCAAAACCAAAGTCAGAACACCTTTCGTCCACTCACTTCTTCTTTCCCCCGCCATTTTCCGACTTGGCTCCCGTCCGGCGTACCGCGGCGGCGGGTTTGCCTCTTCGTCCGGCCTGGTCGCTACTTGGCACCAGCCGACGCCAGAGCGGCCCGCCGACCCCTCCGCGTCCGCGTTCCAAGAAAAAAAAAAAAAGAAAAAAGAAGGCGTCAGAGGGTGCCCGTTCACTAGCGGTCGTGTGCGGGCATCGCGCCGAGTAGAACAGAGAGGCCGCCGCACGTCTCGCCGGGTCGGAAGCCCCAACTCGGCAGCCCTCCCTTTCACCACGGACGGTTTTTACTCTGTGCTGGACTGCGCAGCGACTGCACGGTGCGCTGGCTAGCTTGGGGCTTTCTGGTCGCTAAGGCTGCTGCCCGGCGCCCTGGGCGCGTGACGTCACGCCGTCCCTGCGCGCCAGGCGAAAACTACCCCTGGAGCCAACAGCGAACCGAGGGGCAGGGAGCCGAGCCCAGCGCCGCGAACCCGACCCGAATAGACGGCAGGGCTCTTCTGGAGTCGGCGTGGGCGAAACCGTTCGCCGGCGAATATCGCCTGTGGCGCTTTCGGGAGCCGCAACAAACAAAGGAAAAAGGGTCCGCGGACGTCGCTACCGAATGGGCCCGAAAAGGGGTCGGCCCCCCTGGACGTGATCGCTTCTCGGCCTTTTGGCTAAGATCAAAGTGTAGTATCTGTTCTTATCAGCTTAATATCTGATACGTCCCCGATATGGGGACGTCGATATTAAACTGATTTTTGGAACACGGCGAGGAGTCAGGGGCTTGCTCCGCCCTTGCCACGGGTTGGCCTGGTATTGCACTACCTCCAGGAAGCAGCCCAGTCTTTCCACCGCGCAAGCGAGGAAGACAAAAAAATCAAAACCAAAGTCAGAACACCTTTCGTCCACTCACTTCTTCTTTCCCCCGCCATTTTCCGACTTGGCTCCCGTCCGGCGTACCGCGGCGGCGGGTTTGCCTCTTCGTCCGGCCTGGTCGCTACTTGGCACCAGCCGACGCCAGAGCGGCCCGCCGACCCCTCCGCGTCCGCGTTCCAAGAAAAAAAAAAAAAGAAAAAAGAAGGCGTCAGAGGGTGCCCGTTCACTAGCGGTCGTGTGCGGGCATCGCGCCGAGTAGAACAGAGAGGCCGCCGCACGTCTCGCCGGGTCGGAAGCCCCAACTCGGCAGCCCTCCCTTTCACCACGGACGGTTTTTACTCTGTGCTGGACTGCGCAGCGACTGCACGGTGCGCTGGCTAGCTTGGGGGGCTTTCTGGTCGCTAAGGCTGCTGCCCGGCGCCCTGGGCGCGTGACGTCACGCCGTCCCTGCGCGCCAGGCGAAAACTACCCCTGGAGCCAACAGCGAACCGAGGGGCAGGGAGCCGAGCCCAGCGCCGCGAACCCGACCCGAATAGACGGCAGGGCTCTTCTGGAGTCGGCGTGGGCGAAACCGTTCGCCGGCGAATATCGCCTGTGGCGCTTTCGGGAGCCGCAACAAACAAAGGAAAAAGGGTCCGCGGACGTCGCTACCGAATGGGCCCGAAAAGGGGTCGGCCCCCCTGGACGTGATCGCTTCTCGGCCTTTTGGCTAAGATCAAAGTGTAGTATCTGTTCTTATCAGCTTAATATCTGATACGTCCCCGATATGGGGACGTCGATATTAAACTGATTTTTGGAACACGGCGAGGAGTCAGGGGCTTGCTCCGCCCTTGCCACGGGTTGGCCTGGTATTGCACTACCTCCAGGAAGCAGCCCAGTCTTTCCACCGCGCAAGCGAGGAAGACAAAAAAATCAAAACCAAAGTCAGAACACCTTTCGTCCACTCACTTCTTCTTTCCCCCGCCATTTTCCGACTTGGCTCCCGTCCGGCGTACCGCGGCGGCGGGTTTGCCTCTTCGTCCGGCCTGGTCGCTACTTGGCACCAGCCGACGCCAGAGCGGCCCGCCGACCCCTCCGCGTCCGCGTTCCAAGAAAAAAAAAAAAAGAAAAAAGAAGGCGTCAGAGGGTGCCCGTTCACTAGCGGTCGTGTGCGGGCATCGCGCCGAGTAGAACAGAGAGGCCGCCGCACGTCTCGCCGGGTCGGAAGCCCCAACTCGGCAGCCCTCCCTTTCACCACGGACGGTTTTTACTCTGTGCTGGACTGCGCAGCGACTGCACGGTGCGCTGGCTAGCTTGGGGGCTTTCTGGTCGCTAAGGCTGCTGCCCGGCGCCCTGGGCGCGTGACGTCACGCCGTCCCTGCGCGCCAGGCGAAAACTACCCCTGGAGCCAACAGCGAACCGAGGGGCAGGGAGCCGAGCCCAGCGCCGCGAACCCGACCCGAATAGACGGCAGGGCTCTTCTGGAGTCGGCGTGGGCGAAACCGTTCGCCGGCGAATATCGCCTGTGGCGCTTTCGGGAGCCGCAACAAACAAAGGAAAAAGGGTCCGCGGACGTCGCTACCGAATGGGCCCGAAAAGGGGTCGGCCCCCCTGGACGTGATCGCTTCTCGGCCTTTTGGCTAAGATCAAAGTGTAGTATCTGTTCTTATCAGCTTAATATCTGATACGTCCCCGATATGGGGACGTCGATATTAAACTGATTTTTGGAACACGGCGAGGAGTCAGGGGCTTGCTCCGCCCTTGCCACGGGTTGGCCTGGTATTGCACTACCTCCAGGAAGCAGCCCAGTCTTTCCACCGCGCAAGCGAGGAAGACAAAAAAATCAAAACCAAAGTCAGAACACCTTTCGTCCACTCACTTCTTCTTTCCCCCGCCATTTTCCGACTTGGCTCCCGTCCGGCGTACCGCGGCGGCGGGTTTGCCTCTTCGTCCGGCCTGGTCGCTACTTGGCACCAGCCGACGCCAGAGCGGCCCGCCGACCCCTCCGCGTCCGCGTTCCAAGAAAAAAAAAAAAAGAAAAAAGAAGGCGTCAGAGGGTGCCCGTTCACTAGCGGTCGTGTGCGGGCATCGCGCCGAGTAGAACAGAGAGGCCGCCGCACGTCTCGCCGGGTCGGAAGCCCCAACTCGGCAGCCCTCCCTTTCACCACGGACGGTTTTTACTCTGTGCTGGACTGCGCAGCGACTGCACGGTGCGCTGGCTAGCTTGGGGGGCTTTCTGGTCGCTAAGGCTGCTGCCCGGCGCCCTGGGCGCGTGACGTCACGCCGTCCCTGCGCGCCAGGCGAAAACTACCCCTGGAGCCAACAGCGAACCGAGGGGCAGGGAGCCGAGCCCAGCGCCGCGAACCCGACCCGAATAGACGGCAGGGCTCTTCTGGAGTCGGCGTGGGCGAAACCGTTCGCCGGCGAATATCGCCTGTGGCGCTTTCGGGAGCCGCAACAAACAAAGGAAAAAGGGTCCGCGGACGTCGCTACCGAATGGGCCCGAAAAGGGGTCGGCCCCCCTGGACGTGATCGCTTCTCGGCCTTTTGGCTAAGATCAAAGTGTAGTATCTGTTCTTATCAGCTTAATATCTGATACGTCCCCGATATGGGGACGTCGATATTAAACTGATTTTTGGAACACGGCGAGGAGTCAGGGGCTTGCTCCGCCCTTGCCACGGGTTGGCCTGGTATTGCACTACCTCCAGGAAGCAGCCCAGTCTTTCCACCGCGCAAGCGAGGAAGACAAAAAAATCAAAACCAAAGTCAGAACACCTTTCGTCCACTCACTTCTTCTTTCCCCCCCATTTTCCGACTTGGCTCCCGTCCGGCGTACCGCGGCGGCGGGTTTGCCTCTTCGTCCGGCCTGGTCGCTACTTGGCACCAGCCGACGCCAGAGCGGCCCGCCGACCCCTCCGCGTCCGCGTTCCAAGAAAAAAAAAAAAGAAAAAAGAAGGCGTCAGAGGGTGCCCGTTCACTAGCGGTCGTGTGCGGGCATCGCGCCGAGTAGAACAGAGAGGCCGCCGCACGTCTCGCCGGGTCGGAAGCCCCAACTCGGCAGCCCTCCCTTTCACCACGGACGGTTTTTACTCTGTGCTGGACTGCGCAGCGACTGCACGGTGCGCTGGCTAGCTTGGGGGGCTTTCTGGTCGCTAAGGCTGCTGCCCGGCGCCCTGGGCGCGTGACGTCACGCCGTCCCTGCGCGCCAGGCGAAAACTACCCCTGGAGCCAACAGCGAACCGAGGGGCAGGGAGCCGAGCCCAGCGCCGCGAACCCGACCCGAATAGACGGCAGGGCTCTTCTGGAGTCGGCGTGGGCGAAACCGTTCGCCGGCGAATATCGCCTGTGGCGCTTTCGGGAGCCGCAACAAACAAAGGAAAAAGGGTCCGCGGACGTCGCTACCGAATGGGCCCGAAAAGGGGTCGGCCCCCCTGGACGTGATCGCTTCTCGGCCTTTTGGCTAAGATCAAAGTGTAGTATCTGTTCTTATCAGCTTAATATCTGATACGTCCCCGATATGGGGACGTCGATATTAAACTGATTTTTGGAACACGGCGAGGAGTCAGGGGCTTGCTCCGCCCTTGCCACGGGTTGGCCTGGTATTGCACTACCTCCAGGAAGCAGCCCAGTCTTTCCACCGCGCAAGCGAGGAAGACAAAAAAATCAAAACCAAAGTCAGAACACCTTTCGTCCACTCACTTCTTCTTTCCCCCGCCATTTTCCGACTTGGCTCCCGTCCGGCGTACCGCGGCGGCGGGTTTGCCTCTTCGTCCGGCCTGGTCGCTACTTGGCACCAGCCGACGCCAGAGCGGCCCGCCGACCCCTCCGCGTCCGCGTTCCAAAAAAAAAAAAAAGAAAAAAGAAGGCGTCAGAGGGTGCCCGTTCACTAGCGGTCGTGTGCGGGCATCGCGCCGAGTAGAACAGAGAGGCCGCCGCACGTCTCGCCGGGTCGGAAGCCCCAACTCGGCAGCCCTCCCTTTCACCACGGACGGTTTTTACTCTGTGCTGGACTGCGCAGCGACTGCACGGTGCGCTGGCTAGCTTGGGGGCTTTCTGGTCGCTAAGGCTGCTGCCCGGCGCCCTGGGCGCGTGACGTCACGCCGTCCCTGCGCGCCAGGCGAAAACTACCCCTGGAGCCAACAGCGAACCGAGGGGCAGGGAGCCGAGCCCAGCGCCGCGAACCCGACCCGAATAGACGGCAGGGCTCTTCTGGAGTCGGCGTGGGCGAAACCGTTCGCCGGCGAATATCGCCTGTGGCGCTTTCGGGAGCCGCAACAAACAAAGGAAAAAGGGTCCGCGGACGTCGCTACCGAATGGGCCCGAAAAGGGGTCGGCCCCCCTGGACGTGATCGCTTCTCGGCCTTTTGGCTAAGATCAAAGTGTAGTATCTGTTCTTATCAGCTTAATATCTGATACGTCCCCGATATGGGGACGTCGATATTAAACTGATTTTTGGAACACGGCGAGGAGTCAGGGGCTTGCTCCGCCCTTGCCACGGGTTGGCCTGGTATTGCACTACCTCCAGGAAGCAGCCCAGTCTTTCCACCGCGCAAGCGAGGAAGACAAAAAAAATCAAAACCAAAGTCAGAACACCTTTCGTCCACTCACTTCTTCTTTCCCCCGCCATTTTCCGACTTGGCTCCCGTCCGGCGTACCGCGGCGGCGGGTTTGCCTCTTCGTCCGGCCTGGTCGCTACTTGGCACCAGCCGACGCCAGAGCGGCCCGCCGACCCCTCCGCGTCCGCGTTCCAAGAAAAAAAAAAAAAAGAAAAAAGAAGGCGTCAGAGGGTGCCCGTTCACTAGCGGTCGTGTGCGGGCATCGCGCCGAGTAGAACAGAGAGGCCGCCGCACGTCTCGCCGGGTCGGAAGCCCCAACTCGGCAGCCCCCTTTCACCACGGACGGTTTTTACTCTGTGCTGGACTGCGCAGCGACTGCACGGTGCGCTGGCTAGCTTGGGGGCTTTCTGGTCGCTAAGGCTGCTGCCCGGCGCCCTGGGCGCGTGACGTCACGCCGTCCCTGCGCGCCAGGCGAAAACTACCCCTGGAGCCAACAGCGAACCGAGGGGCAGGGAGCCGAGCCCAGCGCCGCGAACCCGACCCGAATAGACGGCAGGGCTCTTCTGGAGTCGGCGTGGGCGAAACCGTTCGCCGGCGAATATCGCCTGTGGCGCTTTCGGGAGCCGCAACAAACAAAGGAAAAAGGGTCCGCGGACGTCGCTACCGAATGGGCCCGAAAAGGGGTCGGCCCCCCTGGACGTGATCGCTTCTCGGCCTTTTGGCTAAGATCAAAGTGTAGTATCTGTTCTTATCAGCTTAATATCTGATACGTCCCCGATATGGGGACGTCGATATTAAACTGATTTTTGGAACACGGCGAGGAGTCAGGGGCTTGCTCCGCCCTTGCCACGGGTTGGCCTGGTATTGCACTACCTCCAGGAAGCAGCCCAGTCTTTCCACCGCGCAAGCGAGGAAGACAAAAAAAATCAAAACCAAAGTCAGAACACCTTTCGTCCACTCACTTCTTCTTTCCCCCCCATTTTCCGACTTGGCTCCCGTCCGGCGTACCGCGGCGGCGGTTTGCCTCTTCGTCCGGCCTGGTCGCTACTTGGCACCAGCCGACGCCAGAGCGGCCCGCCGACCCCTCCGCGTCCGCGTTCCAAGAAAAAAAAAAAAAAAAAAAGAAGGCGTCAGAGGGTGCCCGTTCACTAGCGGTCGTGTGCGGGCATCGCGCCGAGTAGAACAGAGAGGCCGCCGCACGTCTCGCCGGGTCGGAAGCCCCAACTCGGCAGCCCTCCCTTTCACCACGGACGGTTTTTACTCTGTGCTGGACTGCGCAGCGACTGCACGGTGCGCTGGCTAGCTTGGGGGCTTTCTGGTCGCTAAGGCTGCTGCCCGGCGCCCTGGGCGCGTGACGTCACGCCGTCCCTGCGCGCCAGGCGAAAACTACCCCTGGAGCCAACAGCGAACCGAGGGGCAGGGAGCCGAGCCCAGCGCCGCGAACCCGACCCGAATAGACGGCAGGGCTCTTCTGGAGTCGGCGTGGGCGAAACCGTTCGCCGGCGAATATCGCCTGTGGCGCTTTCGGGAGCCGCAACAAACAAAGGAAAAAGGGTCCGCGGACGTCGCTACCGAATGGGCCCGAAAAGGGGTCCCCCCTGGACGTGATCGCTTCTCGGCCTTTTGGCTAAGATCAAAGTGTAGTATCTGTTCTTATCAGCTTAATATCTGATACGTCCCCGATATGGGGACGTCGATATTAAACTGATTTTTGGAACACGGCGAGGAGTCAGGGGCTTGCTCCGCCCTTGCCACGGGTTGGCCTGGTATTGCACTACCTCCAGGAAGCAGCCCAGTCTTTCCACCGCGCAAGCGAGGAAGACAAAAAAATCAAAACCAAAGTCAGAACACCTTTCGTCCACTCACTTCTTCTTTCCCCCCCATTTTCCGACTTGGCTCCCGTCCGGCGTACCGCGGCGGCGGGTTTGCCTCTTCGTCCGGCCTGGTCGCTACTTGGCACCAGCCGACGCCAGAGCGGCCCGCCGACCCCTCCGCGTCCGCGTTCCAAGAAAAAAAAAAAAAGAAAAAAGAAGGCGTCAGAGGGTGCCCGTTCACTAGCGGTCGTGTGCGGGCATCGCGCCGAGTAGAACAGAGAGGCCGCCGCACGTCTCGCCGGGTCGGAAGCCCCAACTCGGCAGCCCTCCCTTTCACCACGGACGGTTTTTACTCTGTGCTGGACTGCGCAGCGACTGCACGGTGCGCTGGCTAGCTTGGGGGCTTTCTGGTCGCTAAGGCTGCTGCCCGGCGCCCTGGGCGCGTGACGTCACGCCGTCCCTGCGCGCCAGGCGAAAACTACCCCTGGAGCCAACAGCGAACCGAGGGGCAGGGAGCCGAGCCCAGCGCCGCGAACCCGACCCGAATAGACGGCAGGGCTCTTCTGGAGTCGGCGTGGGCGAAACCGTTCGCCGGCGAATATCGCCTGTGGCGCTTTCGGGAGCCGCAACAAACAAAGGAAAAAGGGTCCGCGGACGTCGCTACCGAATGGGCCCGAAAAGGGGTCGGCCCCCCTGGACGTGATCGCTTCTCGGCCTTTTGGCTAAGATCAAAGTGTAGTATCTGTTCTTATCAGCTTAATATCTGATACGTCCCCGATATGGGGACGTCGATATTAAACTGATTTTTGGAACACGGCGAGGAGTCAGGGGCTTGCTCCGCCCTTGCCACGGGTTGGCCTGGTATTGCACTACCTCCAGGAAGCAGCCCAGTCTTTCCACCGCGCAAGCGAGGAAGACAAAAAAATCAAAACCAAAGTCAGAACACCTTTCGTCCACTCACTTCTTCTTTCCCCCCCATTTTCCGACTTGGCTCCCGTCCGGCGTACCGCGGCGGCCGGTTTGCCTCTTCGTCCGGCCTGGTCGCTACTTGGCACCAGCCGACGCCAGAGCGGCCCGCCGACCCCTCCGCGTCCGCGTTCCAAGAAAAAAAAAAAAAAGAAAAAAGAAGGCGTCAGAGGGTGCCGCCGTTCACTAGCGGTCGTGTGCGGGCATCGCGCCGAGTAGAACAGAGAGGCCGCCGCACGTCTCGCCGGGTCGGAAGCCCCAACTCGGCAGCCCTTCCTTTCACCACGGACGGTTTTTACTCTGTGCTGGACTGCGCAGCGACTGCACGGTGCGCTGGCTAGCTTGGGGGCTTTCTGGTCGCTAAGGCTGCTGCCCGGCGCCCTGGGCGCGTGACGTCACGCCGTCCCTGCGCGCCAGGCGAAAACTACCCCTGGAGCCAACAGCGAACCGAGGGGCAGGGAGCCGAGCCCAGCGCCGCGAACCCGACCCGAATAGACGGCAGGGCTCTTCTGGAGTCGGCGTGGGCGAAACCGTTCGCCGGCGAATATCGCCTGTGGCGCTTTCGGGAGCCGCAACAAACAAAGGAAAAAGGGTCCGCGGACGTCGCTACCGAATGGGCCCGAAAAGGGGTCGGCCCCCCTGGACGTGATCGCTTCTCGGCCTTTTGGCTAAGATCAAAGTGTAGTATCTGTTCTTATCAGCTTAATATCTGATACGTCCCCGATATGGGGACGTCGATATTAAACTGATTTTTGGAACACGGCGAGGAGTCAGGGGCTTGCTCCGCCCTTGCCACGGGTTGGCCTGGTATTGCACTACCTCCAGGAAGCAGCCCAGTCTTTCCACCGCGCAAGCGAGGAAGAAAAAAATCAAAACCAAAGTCAGAACACCTTTCGTCCACTCACTTCTTCTTTCCCCCCCATTTTCCGACTTGGCTCCCGTCCGGCGTACCGCGGCGGCGGTTTGCCTCTTCGTCCGGCCTGGTCGCTACTTGGCACCAGCCGACGCCAGAGCGGCCCGCCGACCCCTCCGCGTCCGCGTTCCAAGAAAAAAGAAAAAAGAAGGCGTCAGAGGGTGCCCGTTCACTAGCGGTCGTGTGCGGGCATCGCGCCGAGTAGAACAGAGAGGCCGCCGCACGTCTCGCCGGGTCGGAAGCCCCAACTCGGCAGCCCTCCCTTTCACCACGGACGGTTTTTACTCTGTGCTGGACTGCGCAGCGACTGCACGGTGCGCTGGCTAGCTTGGGGGGCTTTCTGGTCGCTAAGGCTGCTGCCCGGCGCCCTGGGCGCGTGACGTCACGCCGTCCCTGCGCGCCAGGCGAAAACTACCCCTGGAGCCAACAGCGAACCGAGGGGCAGGGAGCCGAGCCCAGCGCCGCGAACCCGACCCGAATAGACGGCAGGGCTCTTCTGGAGTCGGCGTGGGCGAAACCGTTCGCCGGCGAATATCGCCTGTGGCGCTTTCGGGAGCCGCAACAAACAAAGGAAAAAGGGTCCGCGGACGTCGCTACCGAATGGGCCCGAAAAGGGGTCGGCCCCCTGGACGTGATCGCTTCTCGGCCTTTTGGCTAAGATCAAAGTGTAGTATCTGTTCTTATCAGCTTAATATCTGATACGTCCCCGATATGGGGACGTCGATATTAAACTGATTTTTGGAACACGGCGAGGAGTCAGGGGCTTGCTCCGCCCTTGCCACGGGTTGGCCTGGTATTGCACTACCTCCAGGAAGCAGCCCAGTCTTTCCACCGCGCAAGCGAGGAAGACAAAAAAATCAAAACCAAAGTCAGAACACCTTTCGTCCACTCACTTCTTCTTTCCCCCCCATTTTCCGACTTGGCTCCCGTCCGGCGTACCGCGGCGGCGGTTTGCCTCTTCGTCCGGCCTGGTCGCTACTTGGCACCAGCCGACGCCAGAGCGGCCCGCCGACCCCTCCGCGTCCGCGTTCCAAGAAAAAAGAAAAAAGAAGGCGTCAGAGGGTGCCCGTTCACTAGCGGTCGTGTGCGGGCATCGCGCCGAGTAGAACAGAGAGGCCGCCGCACGTCTCGCCGGGTCGGAAGCCCCAACTCGGCAGCCCTCCTTTCACCACGGACGGTTTTTACTCTGTGCTGGACTGCGCAGCGACTGCACGGTGCGCTGGCTAGCTTGGGGGGCTTTCTGGTCGCTAAGGCTGCTGCCCGGCGCCCTGGGCGCGTGACGTCACGCCGTCCCTGCGCGCCAGGCGAAAACTACCCCTGGAGCCAACAGCGAACCGAGGGGCAGGGAGCCGAGCCCAGCGCCGCGAACCCGACCCGAATAGACGGCAGGGCTCTTCTGGAGTCGGCGTGGGCGAAACCGTTCGCCGGCGAATATCGCCTGTGGCGCTTTCGGGAGCCGCAACAAACAAAGGAAAAAGGGTCCGCGGACGTCGCTACCGAATGGGCCCGAAAAGGGGTCGGCCCCCTGGACGTGATCGCTTCTCGGCCTTTTGGCTAAGATCAAAGTGTAGTATCTGTTCTTATCAGCTTAATATCTGATACGTCCCCGATATGGGGACGTCGATATTAAACTGATTTTTGGAACACGGCGAGGAGTCAGGGGCTTGCTCCGCCCTTGCCACGGGTTGGCCTGGTATTGCACTACCTCCAGGAAGCAGCCCAGTCTTTCCACCGCGCAAGCGAGGAAGACAAAAAAATCAAAACCAAAGTCAGAACACCTTTCGTCCACTCACTTCTTCTTTCCCCCCCATTTTCCGACTTGGCTCCCGTCCGGCGTACCGCGGCGGCCGGTTTGCCTCTTCGTCCGGCCTGGTCGCTACTTGGCACCAGCCGACGCCAGAGCGGCCCGCCGACCCCTCCGCGTCCGCGTTCCAAGAAAAAAAGAAGGCGTCAGAGGGTGCCGCCGTTCGTGCGGGCATCGCGCCGAGTAGAACAGAGAGGCCGCCGCACGTCTCGCCGGGTCGGAAGCCCCAAGCCCTTCCATTTCACCACGGACGGTTTTTACTCTGTGCTGGACTGCGCAGCGACTGCACGGTGCGCTGGCTAGCTTGGGTGCTTTCTGGTCGCTAAGGCTGCTGCCCGGCGCCCTGGGCGCGTGACGTCACGCCGTCCCTGCGCGCCAGGCGAAAACTACCCCTGGAGCCAACAGCGAACCGAGGGGCAGGGAGCCGAGCCCAGCGCCGCGAACCCGACCCGAATAGACGGCAGGGCTCTTCTGGAGTCGGCGTGGGCGAAACCGTTCGCCGGCGAATATCGCCTGTGGCGCTTTCGGGAGCCGCAACAAACAAAGGAAAAAGGGTCCGCGGACGTCGCTACCGAATGGGCCCGAAAAGGGGTCGGCCCCCTGGACGTGATCGCTTCTCGGCCTTTTGGCTAAGATCAAAGTGTAGTATCTGTTCTTATCAGCTTAATATCTGATACGTCCCCGATATGGGGACGTCGATATTAAACTGATTTTTGGAACACGGCGAGGAGTCAGGGGCTTGCTCCGCCCTTGCCACGGGTTGGCCTGGTATTGCACTACCTCCAGGAAGCAGCCCAGTCTTTCCACCGCGCAAGCGAGGAAGACAAAAAAATCAAAACCAAAGTCAGAACACCTTTCGTCCACTCACTTCTTCTTTTCCCCCCATTTTCCGACTTGGCTCCCGTCCGGCGTACCGCGGCGGCCGGTTTGCCTCTTCGTCCGGCCTGGTCGCTACTTGGCACCAGCCGACGCCAGAGCGGCCCGCCGACCCCTCCGCGTCCGCGTTCCAAAAAAAAAAGAAGGCGTCAGAGGGTGCCGCCGTTCACTAGCGGTCGTGTGCGGGCATCGCGCCGAGTAGAACAGAGAGGCCGCCGCACGTCTCGCCGGGTCGGAAGCCCCAACTCGGCAGCCCTTCCATTTCACCACGGACGGTTTTTACTCTGTGCTGGACTGCGCAGCGACTGCACGGTGCGCTGGCTAGGTGCTTTCTGGTCGCTAAGGCTGCTGCCCGGCGCCCTGGGCGCGTGACGTCACGCCGTCCCTGCGCGCCAGGCGAAAACTACCCCTGGAGCCAACAGCGAACCGAGGGGCAGGGAGCCGAGCCCAGCGCCGCGAACCCGACCCGAATAGACGGCAGGGCTCTTCTGGAGTCGGCGTGGGCGAAACCGTTCGCCGGCGAATATCGCCTGTGGCGCTTTCGGGAGCCGCAACAAACAAAGGAAAAAGGGTCCGCGGACGTCGCTACCGAATGGGCCCGAAAAGGGGTCGGCCCCCCTGGACGTGATCGCTTCTCGGCCTTTTGGCTAAGATCAAAGTGTAGTATCTGTTCTTATCAGCTTAATATCTGATACGTCCCCGATATGGGGACGTCGATATTAAACTGATTTTTGGAACACGGCGAGGAGTCAGGGGCTTGCTCCGCCCTTGCCACGGGTTGGCCTGGTATTGCACTACCTCCAGGAAGCAGCCCAGTCTTTCCACCGCGCAAGCGAGGAAGACAAAAAAAATCAAAACCAAAGTCAGAACACCTTTCGTCCACTCACTTCTTCTTTCCCCCCCATTTTCCGACTTGGCTCCCGTCCGGCGTACCGCGGCGGCCGGTTTGCCTCTTCGTCCGGCCTGGTCGCTACTTGGCACCAGCCGACGCCAGAGCGGCCCGCCGACCCCTCCGCGTCCGCGTTCCAAGAAAAAAGAAGGCGTCAGAGGGTGCCGCCGTTCACTAGCGGTCGTGTGCGGGCATCGCGCCGAGTAGAACAGAGAGGCCGCCGCACGTCTCGCCGGGTCGGAAGCCCCAACTCGGCAGGCAGCCCTTCCATTTCACCACGGACGGTTTTTACTCTGTGCTGGACTGCGCAGCGACTGCACGGTGCGCTGGCTAGCTTGGGTGCTTTCTGGTCGCTAAGGCTGCTGCCCGGCGCCCTGGGCGCGTGACGTCACGCCGTCCCTGCGCGCCAGGCGAAAACTACCCCTGGAGCCAACAGCGAACCGAGGGGCAGGGAGCCGAGCCCAGCGCCGCGAACCCGACCCGAATAGACGGCAGGGCTCTTCTGGAGTCGGCGTGGGCGAAACCGTTCGCCGGCGAATATCGCCTGTGGCGCTTTCGGGAGCCGCAACAAACAAAGGAAAAAGGGTCCGCGGACGTCGCTACCGAATGGGCCCGAAAAGGGGTCGGCCCCCTGGACGTGATCGCTTCTCGGCCTTTTGGCTAAGATCAAAGTGTAGTATCTGTTCTTATCAGCTTAATATCTGATACGTCCCCGATATGGGGACGTCGATATTAAACTGATTTTTGGAACACGGCGAGGAGTCAGGGGCTTGCTCCGCCCTTGCCACGGGTTGGCCTGGTATTGCACTACCTCCAGGAAGCAGCCCAGTCTTTCCACCGCGCAAGCGAGGAAGAAAAAAATCAAAACCAAAGTCAGAACACCTTTCGTCCACTCACTTCTTCTTTCCCCCCCATTTTCCGACTTGGCTCCCGTCCGGCGTACCGCGGCGGCCGGTTTGCCTCTTCGTCCGGCCTGGTCGCTACTTGGCACCAGCCGACGCCAGAGCGGCCCGCCGACCCCTCCGCGTCCGCGTTCCAAGAAAAAAGAAGGCGTCAGAGGGTGCCGCCGTTCACTAGCGGTCGTGTGCGGGCATCGCGCCGAGTAGAACAGAGAGGCCGCCGCACGTCTCGCCGGGTCGGAAGCCCCAACTCGGCAGGCAGCCCTTCCATTTCACCACGGACGGTTTTTACTCTGTGCTGGACTGCGCAGCGACTGCACGGTGCGCTGGCTAGCTTGGGTGCTTTCTGGTCGCTAAGGCTGCTGCCCGGCGCCCTGGGCGCGTGACGTCACGCCGTCCCTGCGCGCCAGGCGAAAACTACCCCTGGAGCCAACAGCGAACCGAGGGCAGGGAGCCGAGCCCAGCGCCGCGAACCCGACCCGAATAGACGGCAGGGCTCTTCTGGAGTCGGCGTGGGCGAAACCGTTCGCCGGCGAATATCGCCTGTGGCGCTTTCGGGAGCCGCAACAAACAAAGGAAAAAGGGTCCGCGGACGTCGCTACCGAATGGGCCCGAAAAGGGTCGGCCCCCCTGGACGTGATCGCTTCTCGGCCTTTTGGCTAAGATCAAAGTGTAGTATCTGTTCTTATCAGGCGTTTATTACATCTCCGG
>JALAJA010001278.1:0-19065 GCA_023376005.1 Doryteuthis pealeii | reverse complement strand
CCGCGTCTCCCTAGATAAACCGTATAACTACAGACAGCAGATGCGGATGCCGTCGGCGTGCTGGGTTCCATTCGTTGGGGGATAACGATAGGCGACAGGGTACCTGTTTGTATATGGGCATAATAGTATTTTAGGGTATACATTAGAACTGAATTATAGATTCAAATTTCTTTTTTTTTAATTTTAATAAAAAATAAAATATAATAAAATAATAGATTTAATGGGTCCTTTGTTTTGTAGTTTTTCTTATTGGTCGTTTTTGTTTAGCTAATTTATTTGCATTTTCACGGTGGCTAGGTACTATATTTTAATGCGTTGTTCCAAGTCTCTTTTGTCAGATATTAAGCCACTGAAGAGCATTAGCGAAACTTTTGAGCTAGGTTTATCTGACTCATCTAGATTTTATCTTATTTATTTGCCTACTATTTAGTATGAGGCACTTTTTACTTATTAGCTTTCTTTCTGGCAGTTTTGCTATGAATATATGCATATATATATAATATGCATATAAATTGTTTTTCTTTGGCAAATATCTGGTACAATAGATATTTTTGGTGGGTACGATTATCTTGGTCTTTTCTCCCAAAATTTTTTTCTTCCGGTAATGTTTGTAGTATATTTTTACAATCAATAATAATAAGGACAAACAGCCATAACTTTAACAGCAATGATATAGGTGTATATTAATAGTGATAAAAAACAGAAAAATAATAAACGAAGACGAACAAATTATTGTATGATGAAATATAGACCACTCGTCAGTTGCTAGAATAAAAAAGAGTTAATTTTTAAATGTACCACACAAAAAATGAAAAATCAAACTTAATATAGTTTTGTTTAGCATTATAAGTTAAATTATAGAAATTAAATTTAAAATAATATTACTATGGCTTATTTTGTTGGGATGTGCCTGGTGATAGCCAAGACTTTGTATTTTAATGATTATTGGTCCACCATAATTTATAAATTTTTAATAATAGTATGAAAATTTTATAGTTCGGCTAGCTCATCTATAATCACTATACACTACCTATAGAGAGAACTACACCTCATATATAGTGATCGGGTGATCCGTGTCGTATGATTCTCCATCGATTCACTCATCTCCACCTCAGACATCTCAGCTTCCTACGCGCTCTCTGATCTCTCCTGCCCGGTCCTTTAAGACACCTCTTTTTAATGTACATCTCACCCGCGTACACTTCCATAATTGCGCATGTCTTACATTTAGCTCATGATGTACTCTTAATTATATCCTTGTCCAAGTTCTACTATAATTATACACTTTTTTATTAATTTTGTAACAATAATTTCTTTATTTTAATTTTTAATCCTTGGATGTCAAATTTTAGTTTATAATAACGTCTTTCGAATTGTCCTCTCAGATGATTCGATATTATATGCCATTATAATATCTGACCGGATGTTTTCTTTCTAGCATGATATAGTAACAACTAGGATTTTAAATAATGATCTTATATAGTACTGTTAATATTGGAAGTGAATTTGTTCAAAATGCTCGTGTTTCCCATATTCTCTCAACTTAATTTATAGTTTAATGGACATCGTCAGATTCCAAGCGTCAGCTCAGCCTATAATACCACGACATGCTATATCGATAGAAGACATGAACAATAAATTTGGCGGAACTGTAATGACATGAGCTAAAAATTACTAGCCTAACGGATTATCTTGCCTAATCTACAGTTATCTAGCTGGGCTCCGAATCACATATACATTGATATTTATTTTGAAATTTATATTGAGCAAACTAACATGCCACCTGTTATAATAAATAATGGAAATCGTAGATTCAATGGTGCAGCGATGGACGCTAGCACTTCGCTCACGGTGATATCATGGGGCGATATGACATAAATACATCAATTTAGGAGCGAGTACCAGACAATGACACCACCACACCATGAAATCGGACTGCTGATATATCTGCGGTGCTCGACATCAGATCTCAGCTGAACTGATCCTTATCGGTGAAACACGAGGTGGATCTCTTGCACCCATTTTTATATTATATATAGTATATTATATATACTATATTATATAACTAAAGTATATATTATATACTATATATAATCTACACAGTTATACCGGGTCGGAATCACATATACACTTGTACTTATTTGAAATTTATATAGAAAACTAACATGCCTCGTGTTACAATAATAATAGAACTCGGTAGATTTCAAATTGTGCAGCAATTTAATGGCACTAACACGGTGATAAATGGAAAATGAACAATAATAATTTTGGAAGAACAAGAGAGATAAAAATATATTCTTATTGTAATAATTACAATTATTAATATATTTTTATCTCTCTTGTTCCCCAAATTATTAACCCGGCTCCGTTAATCATATATGTGACATATATATTCATGTTTATTGAACATTGTATAATGTCTCGTGTTACAATAGCAATGGAATTACTCATTACTTATTAGTGATGTCAACAGGTTAACTAACACATGATAATTATCCGGTTCTCTAAACCAGCGCTACGTACACATGAGCACCTATCGAAATGTTGTCATTGCAAAATTCGTTCAATAACTCTGTCTCTGTCTTATATATAATATATATATATATATATATATATATATATATATATATATATGTGTGTGTGTCGTAACATTTTCAATATTGCGTAATAATTTTATGAACGTCAGAATGTCCTTATACGCAGAGACAAAAAAATACATGAGAAAATGGTCAAAAAGATAAATGATGTTCATGACTCTGAGTTTCACGCAAATCGAAATGCACGATCGTCTGATGAATATCAGTATTATGTCCGATATAGCGTTAACTATTTTAGTACTGAAATGTCTATTAGTAATAACGTTATCGGTATTATATCATTATTCACTGATATTATATTCAGAACCATTTAACCTTGTATAAACGCACTCACATACACAGAGGCACACCACACACACACACACACCACACACACATATATATACTATATATATAATATATATATATATAATAAAGTCATTGGGGCGGCCTAAAGTCGGTATCAGCCAGTCAGCGAGGGAGTCTATCCCCTTTTCAATAGCGCTGGACCAAGGAGATTGTTTTGACGTCTGAGGTGGAGCGCCACACCTACCATCAGCTTCTTACTTTACCGCACATCCCTGTGCTACTCATACGCTGAGGGCGAGGACCGGTATCGAACTAGAACCTTGCGGTTTCTAGCCGAACGCTCTACCGTGAGCTAACTGAAATCCGACAAAATGTGAAAATATATAAATACAAAAGTGGATAAACAAAACACCATCAATTCATTTGATTTAAAAAAAAGACTTCATCGGATTGAATTTTATAAATTATAAGCCTTTAATTTATAAATTCATTCTGTGGAATTCTTTTGACAAATAAGGACGACATCTTAATTATATCAATTGTTTGTGTTTGGTTTATCCACCTTTCCATTTATGTTTTTCACACAAATACACACGTATATATATATATATATATATATATTGAGAGAGAGAGAGAGAGAGAAAGAGAGAGAGAGAGAGAGAGAGAGAGAGAGAGAGAGAGAGAGAGAGGGGGGAGATAAAGAGAAAGAGAGAGTTTGACCATTATATTGAACATGATATCCTTGCGTTGCTGTTATGTATATATATATATATTATATATATATATATATATATATATATACTATATATATAATATATGAACCTAGCTTAAATGATGTTGACATTATGATATTTCGAGATGGTGCGGTAGTACCTAATTAATAAGAACTGGGTCCATATAACGTGACACTTTTAAACCACTTTATTTTACCGGATTCGAAGCAACCAAAGCACGGGGCAAAACAATTCCAAAATGTTCAACGGAAGTACACCCCAATAGTTGAGGAGATAAATAAGAAAATAAAAACCAGACATGTGTGTAAGATTTTGACATGTCATGCGTTTACGCTTTCCACAATCCATTTAGATATCAGGCGAGGAGTTCCTTCTGCTACAAACCACACCGAGAAAATAAATATAAAAACAAGAATATAAAAGGGTCCAGGTTTTTTTTGTTCTTTTTTTCTCTTGCCATTGGCGCCTCTGAGCCAACAGCTCAGTGCACATAAAATGCCCGCTGTAAAAGCTCCTGATATGACGTTGTTCATCACACTGGAAATTTATCTGATAGGCAATGTAAATGAATGGCTCCGTAGGGTAGACGGTTATTTTTTTTTTTTTTTTACAGAAATCACGTAATGGAGGATATTTGAGACCTTTACTGGTTGACTTGATAGCAAGCCGCCGGTGCCTAGAACGAGAAACATTTGTCTATATCTCTACTTTCATCACATTATTCTTTTTTTTAATATACGGTAGATCGCCTTTATGATTTTGTCAGCGTTTTTTCATTTACTATTCACGATATAAAAAGAAGAACAAACTATATTTGACCCATCTGTAATGATCAAAAATATATCATGCCAAGACAATAAAAACAATGTTTATTTTCTTTATCAATATGAAATCTCTGCAGCAATTTAGGATCTAAAGACATTAAAGAACAAATAAAAGACAGTTAATAATGATGTATTCAAAACAAAGGTTATTATAGATTTATAAAGAACATGTATGTACTAACTGCTAGAAAACAAAGCAAATAAACTATTTCAACTTTCAGTTTAACTGTATTGTTAACTACAGGGTGTTATAAAAATGCACAGTTATAAACTTAGTTATGCTATCCTATCTAGATCTATCTATATCTTTATCTTTCAATAATAATTAAACATATATACATATATACCAACCCTCCACACGTACATGAAATCATTTTTAATCGGAATTTAAGATGTCGAATTCAGAGTTTTACTAATAGAATGGTTCCCATACAAGGTTAATTGCCCACACACACACACACACACACTCACACACGCACGCACACACACACACGCACACACAACACACACACACACACAACGCGGCATGCTACACACAGGCCACACACACACACATATATATATATTTACTAAAAAGTTGCATCTTTTAAAGACGTTGCATATCCCAACACAAAACAAAAAGCGTGAATTGATAATATATTCAGTTTTCAAATATCTATTAATAATGGAGATTCACTTCCAATTTTTTGTCTGTAACTAAAATTACGTCAATGCTTACGTCACATTACCCAAAATCGTCATGCAGAATAAAATACACTCAAAATTTGAACATGCAACATTCCTCATTGTTTTTTTTAAAAAGTTTTTAATAAATACCTGACTAGTTTATATAATATATGGTTTGTTTTATTTAATACATATTTAAAGTTTACATTTCAGATTGTTTTATTTTTTACATCCTTTAATGAATTTGATGATTTTACTTACTTAGTGTACAAACTCGCTGACATTGAATGTTTACTCCCACCCCTCAGGCAATATGTTCAAAAATCTATTTTACATCGCCGGAGGGTGTTTTTTTTTTATTTTTACTAGTTTACATAATATCGTTACATTTTTTCACAGAACACACATTAATATCAAATGATAACATGAAATATATAATTGGGAAATCGCTTTTCTCTAATGTGTATTCTATATTGTGTACTAACAAATAACGGACATAACCATGAAAATTAATGTAATTTTTATTGACAACAGAGATTGTAGAATATACTTAGGAAAATTCAATACATATGAGTCTTTTGGGAAATGGTTGTTTGGTGGCAGATTACCAGCTAGTTTATATATAAAATATAATTTTAGAGACAAAAGATATCACTATTTTTGTGATTTATTTTAACGGCTTATCAACCCGTCTATAATTATTAATATACCTTGGGTTAGGAAATTACGCTCATTGTACGTTGTATCTACATTCTTTTACTATACTATTGCATACGAATGACTTTTTAAATATATCTATCTAACCCATAGTTGAGATCCAAGCAGGTACTAGCATGCCCGGACAAGCTGGACCTGGGAACAATGGCAATGGAGTGGTACTCAACACTCCCAAGAGTTCAAGAACTGAAGCCTTGCCACCAGATGCAGTTTAGTGTCATATCCAGGACCCCTCTTATTTAATGGGCGGTCTTATATATCCGTAGTTGATTCAGTCAGTGTGTTATACACCCCTTTGTCATGGCTTACATTTACATGTGTAATTAAATACAGTGGTTAGTTGTAGCATTAAAACAATCCTATCTTTGAAATATGGAAGGCTAAACAGGCCAATTTAATATCAAACGTCCTTGATTTAATTTAACTTACATACTTCTTTTTACCTCCATATGTAGATTTGGCAACTAAATGTTGGCGATGATATTAATATAAATGTTTTGTCTTCCGATTTTAATTTTGAAATCAAGCAAATTTTCGGTCTGTTCAAATACATATGAGAAATATAATATTATACAGCCTTTCCCACTTTAGGGAGGTGACATGTGCTGCCTTGATGTGGCCCCACCCACTGTAGTATAAGCACACATAAGAAACACACGACACAGGAATTATTATTCGGTTCACCACGAGGCAGAATGTGACATTTAGGTTTAACTTGAGGGCAACCCGCAGAAGCAAACAACCCGTGGGGCGAGTGTAAAAACTGCGTATATTCCATCGCCATTCACTATCAGGAGCGTCTTAGGGGCGATTAGACCTTGCATTTTTACGCGAGGGGGACTGATGGTGTCTGTGGGGACCCATTGGAGCATGCGCCATTAACAGTTACAGAGAAGACACCAAAACCCTTGCCATATGAAACGTTAACGCACATGATAAAATGCATTTGGGTTTTTCCCAATGGCATCTAATTTGTATAATGATTTTTAAAAGTTATTTAATAGTAGTTATTCTCATGATGTATTTTAATTCTATTGTTTTAATTTCTATATAGAGGATGGTCTAAAGGAATCTAACACCCTTATGAAATGCCTACCTGAGGTAATCTAAAAACATGTATCCACATGTTCATATCTCTAAGTTGGAGGACGTGGTGTAATGGTTAAGTCGTGGGAAATTGACTCGTCGATCTGAGATCAAATACTGGACGAAGCTACGCTCACATAGCGCTAATACCCTTGGGAAAGGTAGAATCCAACTACTCTTCTCCAGCTATTGGGTCAAATAGTAGGCAGACTGGACTCTTCGAACCTTGGTTAGGAAAAGGAAGTGCGTCAATACTAAATGTTCGGTCCTAATTAGTGATCTATTTCACTAATTTTATTATTTAACAATCTAATCAATTGTGAAAATTATTCTTGGAATACCCACAACATTCCATATTTAAGAAATGCAGCAAATATTTCTATGGAGCACCTTTCTTAGAAAAGCAGACACTTAGATTACAGTGACCAACAGGCAGAGTTGCTATTAATGCTTTGACAAGAACAATGAATTGAGCATACTTTAAAAAACATAAGATCATAAAGTAACTTCCCATAGAAAAACATTCATCATATATAT
This sequence comes from Doryteuthis pealeii, assembly GCA_023376005.1. Taxonomy (NCBI): domain Eukaryota; kingdom Metazoa; phylum Mollusca; class Cephalopoda; order Myopsida; family Loliginidae; genus Doryteuthis; species Doryteuthis pealeii. The sequence continues at coordinate 11,616 of JALAJA010001278.1, read as the reverse complement.
AGTATATATAATATTATATATAATATATATATATATTATATATATCGGAGAGTCGTTAGTATTACATCGCTGAAGAGACTTAATAAAGTCGAAACAAGTCTGTACGGTGTTCTGCATTAGCGAGCCATCCTTTGCGGGATTTACTTGTCAAGATTATTTTCTAATTATCGAATTTTATGCGATACATGCCATTCTTAATTGCCTTCAAGCAAAATATAAATAATTATTCACAATGCTCTAGATAAAACAAACATGCAAAATCTTATTCACGTCTCGCCCGAAGAGCTTGTACGGGCCGGGTTGTACTTTACAATAAACGTCCACTTACTACCTATGCAGGCGCGTGTAATCAGTATCTTGACCAAGGGTAGATTTCGCAGGGATTGGCGCAGTACCGGCGACCGAACGGACCTATGGTCTCTGTACTATGCCTTTGACCAGTCCCGCGTTCTTGCTTCCTGTCGGAGGCGGAGTCGTTAGTATACATCGCTAATGGACTTATTTAAAGTAACGAAACAGTCTGTGACCGGTGTTCCTGCAATAGCAGCCATCCTTTGCGGGATTTACTTGTCAAGATTATTTCTATAATTATCGAATTTTATGCGATACATGCATTATAATTGCCTTCAACAAAATATAAATAATAAATTCTACTTATACTGATACATATATATATAAGCCAGTCGGTATCATCCAGATACGCGAGGCAGCTAATCCTCTGTAACGAGCCACTTAGACCAAGGATATTGTTTTTGTGCCTTCTAGGTGGAGCGCCACACCCTTCCTCCACCTTTTACCCAGAGTCCATCATACGGCTGAATTGGGCGAGCGGACAGTATCAAACCAGAACCTTCGCTGGTCCTAGCTCAGGAACGGACCTGAGCTAAACTGGCCCATCGACTTTTTGATATGGGAGATTCCTTTAGAGAGCATATGTGGAGACATGTCTTATAGATTATATCAGTATATCATTTGATTACGAGCGATGTTAACATTCTTTAAATCATCTTCAAATTACAACAAATAAAAAAGGATTAAAAGTACAGTCGTCGGGGTGGCGCCAAAAGCTCGTATCAAGCCCAGCCAGCGAGAAGTCTATCACCTTTTTCACTTAGCCCTAGACCAAGGAGATTGTTTTTCGCGTCTGAGCGTGGAGTGCACGCACAAACCATCAGCTCACTTACTTGTTACCGCACAGATCCTGTGCTTTTCATACGCTGAGTTGGCGAGGGCCGGTTTATCGTAATTTGTGACACATTCGTGGTTTCTACGGCCCAAGCTCTACCCGACCCTTAAAAAAATAGAAAATAAACAAGCAAATAAACTAAAATTAAAATCAACTTGCCAAAAATCAGTATAAAATAGAGTACCCCTTGGGGCACAACAAGCAATTGGCATGTTATCATAGGCATTTAAGTTTTCATCTGGCAATGGTTTTCTGGTAACTATTCTGTGCGTTAGAGGCATATATTATATCGTATATATATATACTATTATATACGTACTACTATATATTGATTTATTATATAGCGGCTCATCAACATGACCCACCGTGTTTCGACTTATCACAGTCTCTTCAAGCTATGCGCAAGACATTGTGTCGTTAAGCTACCTACAGCCGGAATTGAAATCCGAATCGGTTGTGTGTCAGTCCGGCACCTTAATCATTAGCTTCACTTACGAATGAAGGGGACATTTTAAACCTGTTTTAATACACAACAATCGCGCATATATGCACTATATAATATACATATAAATATATTATATATATTATTATATATATATATATATGTGGTGTAGTTGTGTGGGCCGGGCGTTCTGTGTGGGTTTTTGTGATAATTGGTCGCATTTCATTAATTCAGCATATCTGGTTAAAATCTGTATACGACATCCTTTTGTCTACATATTCTGGTTCACATTCTACAAAGTCGCGCGCAAATTGATACTCGCCGTTAATCCACCAGAAAGACTAATACTAAATTTCCATATAACATTGTTTCCGATGTACCTTCGTCTATCCTTGGCCATCACCTGAGGATGCGATACCTTGCAACAAATAGCACAATTTAGTTTAAGTGCCTATACATCGTGGTCTTATCTAGTAGCGTCTGTTGTTTTTTAAACATATGTCTAAATGCTGCAGTAGCTAAATACCACTTTAAGAGCATTCGAAATTAATTCAGGTGGTGACTTGTAATTCTAACAACTATGCTTCTACCGTACCTTGTAATCTCTCGTCCTGACTTTGTTTTTCTATTTTATTAACCAAATATGTTGTATCCTATTAACCAAATTTCCAAGACGTAGCCATTATCAGTGCGTTCTCTATCCCGGATGCCATCACATTGACCCTAACGAAAATAAACTAGCAGCAAGCTACACGAGACTGCTGGCATGGCTGTGCCGTAACACAAATTCAGGAAACAGGATCTGGACAAAAAAAACAACCTTTACTTTCAACGCCCACTATACCACAAGCCATCCGGGGGGGCGCATCCAAGACATGTCCGACACTTCCTCAAAGCAAAGGCGAACTCCTAAGTTGAGGTTCTGGTAGACTAGCTATCAGACACCACCCATATAGGTCACACCAGCAAAAACCAACATTAATCAACTGAGTGAACACAATTCTGGATTGCCCCACGCATAAACGATCAGCGCTGAGAACGATGACCGACGGGGACACTTTGACAAAAGATACTTATTATATATATATATATATATTATTATAATATATATACTACACAAAGCATGTGTGTATTTAAAGGAACTTTTCGTATTACCCGATGAATGCTCTAAGCAAGAAACGCTGTGTAATACCGTCCGTAATTAAAATAATAAAAAGAAAAACTTTATTTGTTTTGATTTCTTCATTGAACTATCAACGCTCTATCACCAGATATTGAGCCTTCTTCTTAATAACACTGTACGTTTGACTTACATTACTTTTTCTAGTATACTAGTTGCCAAACATACACATTAACGTATACTATATATAATATATATATATATACTATTATATAGAGAGAAGAGAGAGAGGAGAGAGAGAGAGAGGGGGGAAGGAGAGAAGAGTTGTGTGAACTAACCGTGGCAAACATGATGATGATGATAATGATGATGATGATATATGAAAGCCACCCCACCATCTAAACGTATTCTAAGAAATATTATTTGGATATATCTATAAAACTGAACTCTGTACAACAATCATACGTTAAACCATTTTGATGCGACAATAATATCCAAATAAGGAGAGTGTAATTCTTATTTGTAATAATCTTTATTGAACACGTTTTTTATTAAAATTCAAATTACGGTACAGAGTGGCTATTTTATAGAAACGACGGCCTAACTTCTTGTTTCAACGCCTGCAGCAACTCGAAGACATTGCGTCAAAAATCAATTGAAACCAAACCCAACAATGACGAAAGAGGACGCAAAGCATATCTACCCACATGGAAGCGGCTACAGGCAGTCGACCAATCATTACCCACCAGGCAGGACGCAGCCAGCGAAGCATCGATCGAGCCCGGATATTCACACCGTCGTGATCTCTTACAGACGCATGCAGACACACTGACGTTTACTGGCTTTTCCGCCAATCGTTTAAAGTAGATCCCGCCATGATTTTGGCACTTAACTATCAGCTGTGCGCTCCAGTCTGTTTCTTAATGCTCGTCTTCCTCGCCGATTGTTCGATCAGCGGAGGCGATATCTGGACACTACTTGAGGACGAGATTCTTTCGTTCCTTCACTGCATGCTCCATGTCAAATGCCATCCGGCCAGTACTGTGCAGGACTCGTTTCCTGATGGTATCGCTTGTCCAGCGTCAATGTAATGAAACACAGATGAATTGCTTTTCTTCTCGTCTCTTCGTTTTACCCTTCCTCATTCTTTCTCTGTTTTCTTGCTTTCTTTCCTCCTCCTTTCTTTCGTTATTCTTTCACTCACGCCTTCATTACTGGAGCATTGAATCAATCGTTGTATGGAAAAAACTACATACGCTACGTGGTTAGTTGATGTAGCTACGCTGTGCTCGTGTAAGGTTATGAGTAATCCTCTTGTCAATTTTTCCCAGCGAACGATGAGGATCTTTGCAAATCCAGTATAGATTAGGAATAATGTTTTTGAGTTTTTCTTACTACAAGAGGCCTGTGAAAATGATGTTTCGAATGGTGGGAAAGATGCACATATGGTATAAAACATTAAGTGGTTTGATACCACTGATAGATGAGCAAATAATTTAACTATTTTATGTTAACGATCAGGTAATTTTATTACTAGGTAGAAAATTGTGTATATTGTATAATTATAATATGACCAGCGAGAAGGTCCGGGTCTAAATACAAAGTCATTTATATAAACTAAGCAAATATATGCACCCTTCCGGGTGCAAGTATTTAGTTTAAATCTAATAAAATATGGTATTAAATTAGAAAGGCTAATGAAAACTAAATAAGAATACAGATTTAAAAGATTTGAAACAGCAGGGAGCATAATAAAACATTTTGAAAAACAGAGGGAGTATATTAAAAAAATGAACAACTGACTTGCTCTTCCATCACTCTCGCATTTCATTGTTATTTTCTAATTTAAAGAATTTAGTTAAAAGAGGAAGTAAAGAATAAAATGACTTATTTTATCTGTTTAATGGATTTCATTTCAGATTCATGGAAGAGGATTTTTGCTTTCATTAAAATAAAACAACCGTTTAGACAATCAATAGACTAAGCACATATTATTAAATTCGGATTTTTTAATTATTAATATGCAAATTAGCCTTCCGTTTACACTTGTAAACCGCTATTTTTGTATAATAAATATAATTGCATATGTCAGTATGTTGACATATGTTAACAGTATTATAAATGTTAAAACAATTTTATTAATAATTGATGTTAATAAAAATAAAATCATGGAGAAATTGATGTCAATAACTAAGAGAAGTGTGACTTGAGTAGGGAATATAGTTTCGGTTACAGACAGAAAAAACCACAATCTCCATTATTAAGATTTAGAATCGACATCACTATTCAGTTCTTGCTTGCAAACCATTACACCATGTCGGAACACATGCTTCTACCCAACCCCTTACGCGACGGGAAGCATATTTGACACAAGGTCGCAATTATGGCGGACATCCATCGAGAATCAAGTCACTATTCAGTATTAACCTGGACTACCGAGACTAGCCTGCAAAAGCATTAAGCAATCATATGTGACTCCCATCTGTTCCGATACATTCACCAGCAGTATGTGACAGTAAATCTCAATTTACGGTGCACTCAACATTGGTGGTAACTAATAGATTTCTGGGACACATTACTAAAAACATTACCACGCGAATGGACGCCCACACGACACTAGGGGTTAAAAGGTTTGAGTGAAATAAAAAAAGTTCAAGGGAAGAGAGGGAGAAGCGAGAATGCGAGAGAGACAGAGTGAAAGTACACTTACTTGTTACACCTCATACACATCGTCGCACACATACAATTAAAATTATCAGTGAAAACGTTTTTTCAAACCGCGGCATCAGTAGAATATAAATATATAACTATATTTATGAGAGAGAGAGAGAGATAGAGAAGAGAGAGGGGGGAGAGAGAGAGAGGGAGAGAGGAGAGATAGATAAGATAAGACTAAAATCAAAATAGATAAAAGAACTAAAAACCAAACTAAACACAAATCACGTTACCCTATGATGACGATGAAGAAGCAGTCGAAAGCGCTCGGGCAGACAGTATTGGGAAGAATCCTATTTCAACTTAGGATCCTAACATCACAAAACTGAAAAGATACAAATTCAAAAATGAAAAAGAAATGTTCCGTGTGTTAATAACACCTGCCTAATAAAATAACTTGTGCCAGAAATATACAAGCCATATATATATATGATACATATACTTAATTAATATATTAATATATATACTAACTATATAATTGTATATATTAGTTATATATATGGTATATATATTATATATATATATATATATATTAGACAAGAGAGAGAGAAAAGGGAGAAGACACTTTGTACAAATATATATATAATATATTATAATTATATATATATATATATATATATACACTTTGAGATTGTGTATTGAGGACACTAAGTCTTGGTCATAATTGTATACGACGCCATATAACTGATTTTGTTCTAATTCTTAAGATTGAAATTGTCAGGCCCTGTCTATTAACTGTCCCTACATCCACAACGCGCTAACCTGAAACAAATATACACATCGCCCTGCTTTAGCAAACAATGTAGATCTGATAATTGCAATGCCGCCTATGTTTGCAGCGCTAACCTCTTCAGATGACAACAACACAAACAGCTTGGACAGCTGGCGGTAATTCGACATCAGATTCATAGGACAAACAATGGTATGTCTACTCTCAAATAAGATTACTAGAACCATGCATTATGTACAACGGATCTTTAGACTCCATTTACACTGCCATATTTAGTGCTCCGTCGATATTTTTTCTCATTTGCCTTACTCTTCCCCCTTCCTTCTATTTCTCTATTTCTCCCTCTCATGGAATCGCCATATATAACTATAGGAAGAACGAAAGAGATCTTACTAGAAATCCGGGGGTTCGAATCCCGAACAATGTTCGACCATGTGAATTAAAATTTTCCGATATTCATTTCCACAAATTATGCTGAGTAATTTTTCCCAAATTATACAACAAAGCTATAGGATTTAGACCAACCTAATGAATGTATACACACACACACACACAACACACACACGCGCGCGTGCGACGACACATAGTGTTGCAGCACAGTTGTTTGTTAATGGGTCATTGCCCATGCGATGTGCTATATTAGTACATTATAGTACAGTGAAAGGAGACCTTGATATCACCACACTACCAGCCCAGGAGGGGGCCAAAAGTTGTGTGCGAGTGCACATTAGGAAGAACAGAGTGTTTTTGATTTTTACAGTCTTTATTTGGTCTTCTGTACCCTTGACCTTGATACAGTCGACGTCAATTTACCGTAAACAACTTTTCGGCCCTCCTGGGCTGTGTGTGGTGATAATCATGCGTCTCCTTTCATGTATATATGTACTAAATAGCACAAGCGCACCACTGCAAAATGACCCATTATCAAACAACTGTGCTGCAAACACACTATTGTGCGTGCGCACGCCGCGCGTGTGTGCTGTGTGTGTGTGTGTGTGGTATACATTCATTTAGGTTGGGTCTAAATCTATACTTTGTGAATCTGGAGAGAAAAATTACTCAGCAATAATTGTGGAAATGAGATATCGGAATTTTTAATTCACATGTCAAACATCTGCGGGATTCGAACCCCTCGGATTTTCCTAACGTAAGATACTCCTTTTCGTTTCTTCCCTATAGCTTATATATGCGGCATTCCAATGGAGAAAATTAGAGAAACTAGAGGTAAGGGGAGAGTAAGGCCAAATGAGAAAAAATTAATCGACGGACACTTAAACCTATAGCAGTGCATGTGTCAACAGATCCGTCGTGTACATATGCTTTCTAGTAATCTTAATTTTAGAGTAGACATACAATTGTGTCCTATGAATCTCTGATGTCGAATACCGCCCAGCGTCAAGCCCTGTTGCGTTATGTTTGTCCATGCTGAAGAGGTAGCGCCCTGCAAACATTAGGTGCGCAATTCGATCAGATCTACATTTCTCTTCTAAAAGCAGGGCGATTGTACTATATTGTCAAGTTACGCGTTGTTGGACTGTAGGGACAGCTCTAATAGACAAGCGCTAAGCTTACAATTTTCGAATTGCGCTAAGGGAAATGTAGGAACAAAAATCAGTCCTATATGCGCGACTTTATACAATTACTTGACCAAGACTTAGTGTCTCCAATAACACATCTCAAAGTCCACGGGTTTTTGTATATATTAGTTATATATAAAGTATATATATATATATATATATATATATATTGTCAAAGTTTGTACTCTCTCCCCCCCTCTCCTCTCTCTCTCTTATTATACTATATTATAGTGTATATATATACTAATACAATATATATATATAATTAACAATATATATATAATATCATCATATTCATATACTTTCACTATTATGTATATATATGTATTATATATATTTATGTTGTATATTTTGCGCAGCAAGTTATTTTTTAGGGCAGGTGTTATTAACAACACGAACATTTTCTTTTTTCATTATTTGAATTTGTATCTTTTCCAGTTTCTATGTTAGGAATCTAGTTTGAAATAGTATTCTTCCATACTGTCGTGCCCGAGCGCTTTCGACTGCTTCTTTCAGTCGTTCATCATAGGTATTGATTGTGTTTACGTTCGTTTTTTATTCTTTTATCTCATTTGATTTTTAAGTCTATATCTTCCTCTCCCTCTCGTTCACCCTCTCTCTCTCTCCCCCCTCTCTCTACTCTCTATTCTCTCTCCACTCGTCCCGCCTATATCATATACTATATACTATATATGATATATTCTCTACTGTATGCGCGCGTTAGAAAAAACACGTTCTCCTGATAATTTACATTGTCCTGTTGCACGATGTGTACATGAGGTGCGTATACACAGTAAGTAGTACTTCACTCTGTACTCTCTCGCATTCTCGCTCTCCCTCCTCTCACCTTGAACTTTTTTTATTCCACTCAAACCTTTTAAACCCCTAGTGTTCGCTGTGGCGCCCATCGCTGTACAGTTTAGTAATGTTGTCCACCAAATTCTATTAGTACCACAATGTTATATGCACCCGTACTTTGAGACTCTAGTAGCCACATACTGCTGCGTGAATCGTCATTTCGCGATCAGATGGAAGCCCATTGTTGCATCTTTAATGGCTTTGCAGGCTTACGTCTCGTAGATCCATTAATACTGATAGTGACTTTGATGATTCTCAATGGATGTCCCATAATCTGCGACCTTGTGTCATATCCTTCCCGTCGCGAAGGCGTTGGGCTAAAGCATGTTTCCGACCATGGTTAATGTTTGCAGCAAGACCTGAATAGTGATGTCGATCCTAAATCTTATTATAATGGAGATGTGTGTTTTCCTGTCTGTAACCGAAACTATATTCCTACTCAAGTCACACTTCCTGACCGATCAGATTCGTCCACAACTCGGCCGGGCCGTACACCTCACCAATACTCCTCAGCTCTCGCACCGCCCCCGGAGCCTCTATCGGGTCACCTTTCACATTCAGCACCTACCGGCCGACGCTGACGACTAACGCCCATCCCGCGGCGGGTGCCGCGCGGGGTCGCCTTAGTATTGGACTCACATTCTCTCAGATTTTATTGTATCTAACATTCAATTTATTAATAACAATTGTTAAACATTATTAATACTGTTAACTAGTCAACATACTGACAATATGCAATTATATATTTATTCATTATACAACATATAGCGGTTTACAGTGTTAAACGGAAGGCTAATTAATGCATATTAATATTAAAAAATCGATTAATAAATATGTGCTTAGTATTATGATTTCTAACGCGTTGGTTTTATTTTAATGAAATATAAGCAAAAAATCTCTTCCAATGATCTGAAATGAAATCATTAACAAGAGATAAAATAAGTCATTTTATTTCTCTTACTTCCTTCTCTTTAACTACAATTCTTAATAGAAAAAATAACAATGAAATGGAGCAGTGATGAAGAGCAAGTTCGGTTGTTCCATTTTTTATTATACTTCCTCTGCTCAAATCTTTTATATACTCCTCTGTTTCAAATCTTTTTATCTGTATTCTATTTAGTTTCATTAGCCTTTTCTAATTTAAATACCATATTTATTAGATTAAAACTTTAAATACTTGCACCGAGGATTTTGCTAGGTTATATAATAAATGAACTACTTGTATTTAGACCCGAATTCTCGCTGTTCATATATAAATATACAATAACACAATTTTCTAACCTAGTAAATTAAATTACCTGAATCGGTTAACATAATATTAAAATCTATCAACCACCTTAATGTTTTAAACCATATGTGCACTCTTCCCTACCATTTCGAAAACCATCATTTTCACAGGGCCTCTTGTAACATAAGAAAAAATCAAAAAATTAATTCTCTAAATCTATACTGGATTTCAAAGATCCTCATCGTCAGCTGGGCAAATGAACAAGAGATTTACTCATTACCTTACCACGAGCACGCGTAGCTACATCACTAACCAAACGTAGCGTAATGTTAGTTTTCCATACACATTGATTCAAATGACTAAGTATGAGGCGTGAGTGAAAAGAAATAAGAAAGAAAGAGAGGAAGGAAAGAAAGAAAGAAAAAAGAAAGAAATGAAGAAAGGGTTAAAACGAAAGAGACGGAGAGAACAGCAATTCTCTTTCATTACATTGACGCTGACAAGCGATACATCAGGAAACGAGTCCTGCACAGTACTGGCGGATGGCATTTGACATGAGGCATGCAGTGAAGGATACGAAAGAACTCGTCTCTCAAGTAGTTCCACACGATATCCCTTTTCCGCTGATCGAACATCGGCTGAGGAGACGACATTTAAGAAACTAGACGCACAGCTGATAGTTATAAATGCCAATATGGCGGATATACTTTAACGATTGGCGGGAAATAGCACAGTGTAAAGTCAATGTTGATGCGTCAACTATGCGCCAGAGTGTGAAAGAGATCAGGCGGTGAATATCCCCGGGCTCGGATCATGCTTCGCTGCTGCCTCCTGCTGGCTGGGATAATGAGTTGGTCATGCTGTAGGCCGCTCCATGATTGTGGTTAAATGAATGCACTTTGCGTCTCTTCGCGGTCAGTTAGTGTTTGGTTTTCAATGATTTTTGCGCCAATGTCTTCGAGGTTGCTGCAGGCGTTGAATTTAAAGAAGGAATTATGCCGTCGTTTCTAATAAAAAATAGCCACTCTGTACCGTAATTTGATTTTATAAAACGTGTTCAATAAAGATTATTTTACAAATAAGAATTACACTCATCCTTATTTGGATATTATTGTCGCTATCAAAAATGGTTAGACGTAATGATTGTTGTACAGAGTTTCAGTTTTTATAGTATATCAAATAAGATTCTTAGAATACGTTAGATGGTGGGGGTGGCTTTCATATTCATCATCATCATTATCATCATGATCATGTTGCACAGTTAGTTTCACAAAATCTCTTCTCTCTCCTTCTCTCCTCTCTTCTTCTCTCTCTCTACTCTCTATATTAATATTATATATATATATATATATATATACTATATATATATATATATATATATCTTTTGTCAAGTGTCCCCGTCGGTCATCGCTCACGGCATCCAGAATTTACACTCAGTTGATTAATGTTGGTTTTGCTTTTTTTTTGTGTCCATGGATTAGTAGTCTACAGTAAAACCTCACTTAGGAGTTCGCCTTTGCTTTTTGAGAAGTGTCCGACATTTCTAGATCGCCACACCCGGATGGCTTGTGGTATAGTGGGCGGTTTGCAGTAAAGTTTTTTTTTGTCGGATCCTGTTTCCTGAATTTGTTTACGGCAAGCATGCCAGCATCTTCGTGATAGCTTCCATCTAGTTTATTTTCGTTAGGGTCAATGTTGATGCATCCGGATAGAAACACTGATATGGCTACGGTCTTGGAAAGTTGGTTAAATGAACAACA
>JALAJA010001276.1:0-27144 GCA_023376005.1 Doryteuthis pealeii | reverse complement strand
CGTTGTCGTGAAGAAACGTGGCTAACATTGCTGATTGGAAACTATTGGTAACAATTTCACCGTAAATGTATTGTACACATAATATATATATATATATATATATATATATATATGTGTGTGTGTGTGTGTGTGTGTGTGTGATATTGTAGAGAGTTCACGCATGCTTTTTTATCGATACATATGATGGATGTTACGAAAACGTTTTGGCTGTATTAGAAACATGCAAAATATAAGATAAGACCCTTTGACAAAAACCCTTTGACTAAAGGAAGAGATCTACCTGAAATATTAGGATTAATTACTAAGATAAAAACAACACCATATTCATTTCTTTATTTTATATTTTCCCATGCTTTCACTCAACGCCAAAAGTTTCCCAACATCAAACACACAACACTTACACACACACACACACAAACACACACACACACACACACACACACACACACTATATATATATATATATATATATATATATATAATATTGTACAGACGTACCTACGTGTGTCATGCCCTGTCATAAATTCAGATAAATAATAGACCATTTAGTTTTGATTCATAAAATATGAATATATGCATTCAAATGTTACGCTCTGTAATGACTCCAAATAAATAATAGACCATTCCATTGTGTTTAGGGAAAGAAAGGGAAGAAACAGAACGCGCTACATATAAAAAGCAAATATAGAAAAGAAGAAATAAAGAAAGGTAGAGAGAAAGCGATATGTCTTATCGTCTGCTTCAATGGAATGGAAAAAAGAAGAAAAGAAAGTAGGAAAAAGAAGGGAAAAATGGAAAAAAAAAAGAGAAAGAAATGAGACAAAAAAAAAAAAAGAAAAATAGAAAGAAAGCAGAGAAAAAGAACGAATTTTGACAAAGTTAAATGAATAAGGAATATTTAATAATAAAAAATATTTGTACTTTTCTTTGAAACTTTTACACTTTTTCAGTGGTACTAAGTATCAATTCCAGTTTAAAGTCAAGATTATCATACTTTTTATACATTGAATTATTTTGCAATAGTTTTTTATTCAAACATTGTAATAGTAATATCATTATACCATGGCGCATCCACGAGACCCGCTGTTAAGCATGACAAATGCTAATGATTTTTTAAAAACTTTTGATTCTCTATCAAAGTAACTGAAGCGCATTTTGGCAAAATATGACTCACGTGCTTTAGAAAGTGGTGAAGGCTCGTAAACAGCAGTATAGCCACTGGGGCACTAGTGACAGATGCAGCCAACAGTTGTTGTGGGTTGTACCGTGGTGCCTATAGATAAAACCAAAGAAATTATAGATAACCAATGAAGAATACATACTCTTTCATTGAATAAAATACAATATAATCAATATTTATAAATTTTAAGACACCAAACACATCAATACGATTTTCTTATTTGGTATATGATGATAAATAAATATATCTATTATTTGAAATATGATTATTAACATTATATGAATACAAATTATAAACACAGAGAAAGCATTCAGGGATATCAGGTTGGAAGGAAGGTAATATAAGATTTTAGAGTAATGAAATTACTATAGAAATATGTTCAACCTTTTCTCTTGATGTCAACCTAAGATCATTCAAAATAATTCTGTAATTCCCTAAACAAATGGTAATCAGAAGGAACAAAGTCAGAAGAATGGAAGATGAAGCATTTTTCCCAACTGAGATTTTTAGTCGATTGAGCTGTGTGAGGACTGGTATTATCATAATGAAGGATGATTCCCTTTCTGTTGACTATGAAGGACGTTTTTTCCAAAGCTGTTTTCAAACATGAAGTTAATTCGCAGTAAAGATTAAAGGTGATTGGTTATTGTCTAACAGTTCATAATGGACAATTTCTTGAATATTCTACCATGACACTAAACACAAATCTTTTTGGATGAAGTGCACCAATTGGTTGCTGAGCAAATCTGTTTCCTCGACTGATCCACTAACGATGCCGTTTTAACGATATGATAAAGGATCTACTACTTATCACCAGTAACAAGCCTGTCTAAAAAAATTACCTGCAAAATGAGTCACAAGTGTGATTATAGAATTATTTGGATGTATTAGGTTGACATCTAGAGAAGAGGTTGAACACGAGTTGCGTCTTATATTTTGCACCAAACCCCAAAGAATTTGCAAACGTTGCATTAATAAGCTTGATGACAGATGAATTATTTTCTAGGAAGCAATAGAGAGGTTATGATTAAATATTTCTACAGACATAAGTTTTTCATTTATAATATAATACTCTAAATTCGCATATTATATTGGTTCCAACCTGAATAAAATGCATTTAAACATTATGATTTTGGTCTTAAAAATCAGTGGTTAAGTAACTTTACAAACATTAAATAAATATAAAAATGCAATTTTTGCGATATGTATTTCTACATTTAAAAAGTTAAAGAATTAGAGAACTTACTTTACGATACATATCTGGTAGAAACAGTGACACGCACAGGTACTGTTGGATCTCAGTACAATCGTAATTTTGATGATGGTTTTATTGCTGTTAGGTGTGTAATAAAGACTGATTCATCAGGTGGAGATGTAACATAAATACTGTAGGAGGTGTGACAAAAGGAGTAGTTGCCCCGGGACAATTTCCTGCTGGTGTGCTACCTCCGGAGATCAATCCTGCTGGTGTGCTACCTCCCGAAGATTAATCCTCTGGTGTGGTTACTCCAGGGACTAACCCTCCTGGCGTGCTAGCCTCCAGCGGACTAATCCTCCTGGTGTCGTAGCTCCAGGACTAATCCTCCTGGTGTGGTTGCTCCAGGAACAAATCCTCCTGGTGTGTTGCCCCAGAACAAATCCTCCGGTGTGGATGCTCCGCGAACGAATCCTACTGGTGTAGTTGCTCCAGGGACAAATCCTATTGGTGCGGATGCTCCCAGGGAACAAATCCTGCTGGTGTGGATGCCCCAAGGAACAAAATCCTCCTGGTGTTGTTGCTCACAGGACGAATCCTCCTGGTTGTGGTTGCTCCAGGAACACAATCTGCCGTGTGGTTGCTCCAGGAACTAATCCTCCAGGTGTTTTTACCCCCGGGACTAAGCCTCCTGGTGTGCTACCTCCTGGAACGAATCCTGGTGTGGTTGCTCCTGGACGAATCCTCCAGGTTGGGTTGCTCCTGGAACAAATCCTCCTGTGATGGTTGCACCGGGAACTAAGCCTCCTGGTGTAGTTGCTCCAGGAACAAATCTCCAGGTGTTTTACCACCGGCGACAAATCCTCCTTGTTGTTTGCACCTGATACTAAGCCTCCTGGTTGTGATGCTCCCTGGAACTAATCCTCCTGTGTGGTTGCTCCAGGACGAATCTCCTTGTGTTGGTTGCACCGGGAACTAAGCCTCCTGGTGTGGTTGCCTCCAGGAAACAAATCCTCCAGGTGTTTTACCTCCGCGGACTAAATCCTCCTGCGGGTGCTACCTCCTGGGACGAATCCTCCAGGTGTGGTTGCTCCAGGGACGAATCCTCCTGTGTAGTTGCCTCCTGGGACAAATCCTCCGGGTGTTTTACCTCCAGGAACCAATCTCCAGGAGTGCTACCTCCTGGGACGAATCTTCCTGGTGTGGTTGCACCGGAACTAAGCTCCTTGGTGTAGTTCTCCTGCGAAACTAATCCTCCTGGTGTGGATGCTCCAGGGACGAATCCTCCTGTGTGGTTGCACGGGAACTAATGCCTCCTTGGTGTTAGTTGCTCCTGTTACGAATTCCTCAGGGGTTTTACCGCGGACTAAGCCTCCTGGGTGCTACCTTCCTGGAACGAATCCTCCTGGTGTGCGTTGCTCCAGGGACGAATCCTCCTGTGTTTTACCTCCGGGTACTTAAGCCTCCTGGTGTGCTACCTCCTGCGGACGAATCCTCCTTGTGTGGTGCTCCTGGCGACAAATCTCCAGGTGTGGTTGGCCACCGGGAACTAAGCCTCCTGGTGTAGTTGCTCCTGGCAACCGAATTCCTCCTGGTGTTGTTGCTCCAGGGACGCAATCCTCCTGGTGTGGTTGCACCGGGAACTAGGCCACCTGCGTGTAGTTGCTCCTTGGACGAATCCTCCTGGTGTTTTACCACCGGGAACTAAGCTCCTGGTGTAGTTGCTCCTGCGGGACGAATCCTCCTGCGTGGTTTTACACCGGAACTAAGCCTCCTGCGTGTGCTACCTCCGGGGACAAAATCCTCCGGTGTTGTTGCCACGCGAACTAAGCCTCCTGGAGTGTAGTTGCTCCTGGAAAACAAATCCTCCTGGTGTGGTTGGCACGGGAACTAAGCCTCCTGCGTGTGCTACCTCCTGGGACTAATCCTCCTGGAGTGCTACCTCCTGAGGGACAAATCCTCCTGTTGTAGTTGCACCGGAACCAATTCCTCCTGGTGTAGTTGCACCGGGGAACCAATCTTCCTGGTGTGCTTGCACCGGCGAACTAAGCCTCCTGGTGTAGATGCCCCTGGAACAAATCCTCCGTGTAGTTGCTCGGGAACTAAGCCTCCTGGAGTGCCTACCTCGGGAACCAATCCCCTGGTTGTGGTGCTCCCAGGACGAATCCTCCAGAGTGTTTACCCCGCGCGGACCTAAGCCTCCTGGTGTGCTTACCCCCTGGGACGAATCCTCCTGCGTGTGGCTGCTCCAGACGAATTCCTCCTGGTGTAGTGCTCCTGGGAACTAATCCCCCAGGTGTTTTACCTCCTGGAACACCAATCCGTCCATCTGATGCTACCTCCTGGGACGAATCCTCCTGGTGTTGGTTGCTCCGGCGACAAATCCTCCAGGTGTGTGTTGCACCGGGAACTAAGCCTCCTGGTGTAGTTGCTCCTGGGACGAATCCCTCTGGTGTGGTTTGCACGGGAACTAAGCCCTCTGGTGTGCTACCTCCGGGACAAATCCTTCCTGGTGGGTTGCACCGGGAACCTAAGCCTCCTGGTGTAAGTTGCTGCCGGAACTAACCTTCCTGGTGTGGTTGCTCCAGGGACGAATCCTCCTGGTAGTGGTTGCTCCATGGAAACTAAGCCTCCTGGTGTAGTGCTCTGGGACGAATCCTCCTTTGCGTGTTTTACCACCGGAACTAAGCCTCCTGGTGTGCTACCTCCGGGACCAAATCCTCCTAGGTTGTGGTTGCACCGGGAACTAGCCTCCTGGTGTGCGTTGCCCTCCTGGAACTAATTCCTCCTGGTGTTTTTTACCACGGGAACTTAAGCCTCCTGGGGGCTACCTCCGGGACAAATCCTCCTGGTGTTGTTTCACCCGGGAACTAATCCTCCTGGTGGTAGTTGCTCCTGGAACAAATCCCCCCTGTGTGGTTGCCACGGGAACTAAGCCTCCTGCGTGTGCTACCTCCTGGGACTAATCCTCCTGGGACTTAATCCCCTGGTGTGGTTGCTCCTGGAACAAATCCTCCTGGTGTGGTTGCCCACCGCGGAACTAAGCCTCCTGGTGTGGTTTGCTCCTGGAACATTAATCCTCCTGGTGTGGTTCCCAGGGACGAATCCAACCTTGCGTGGGCACGCCGGAACTAAAAGGCCTCCTGCGTGTAGTTGCTCCTGGGACCGAATCCTCCTGGTGTTTACCACCGGGAACTAAGCCTTCCGTGGTGTTAGTTGCTCTGGAACGAATCCTCTGGTGTGTTGACACCGGGAACTAACCTCCTGGTGGCTACCTCCTGGGACTAATCCTCCTGGTGTGGATGCTCCTGCGGACAAATCCTCCTGCGTTGGTTGCTCCTGGAACTAATCCTCCAGGTGTGGTTGCTCCAGGGACGAATTGTTATTAAATTCATTATTCCTAAAATCCTTCCTCCGTGTGGTTGCTCCGGGAACTAGCCTCCTGTGTAGTTGCTCCTTTCCTTCTCCCCCTTTTTCTTCTTTTCTTTTTTTCCTTTTCTTTTCCCTTTTTTTTTTTTTTTTTTTCTTGTTCCCTTTTTTTGCCTCCTTTTTTCCCTTCTTTTTCCGTTCCCATGGGACGAATCCTCCTGGTGTTTACCACCCGGAACTAAGCCTCCTGGTGTAGTTGCTCCGCGGACAAAAGCCTCCAGGTTGGTTGCTCCGGGAACATATAACTCCTGGTGTGCTAGCTCCGCGGAACTAAGGCCTCCTGGTGTGCTACCACCTGGGACAAACCTGCTTGGTGTGGTTACTTCCTGGGACGGAATCCCACTGGTGTGGTTGCTCCAGGACGAATCCTGCTGGTGTGGTTGCTCCAGGGACAAATCCTCCAGGTGTTGTTGCTCCAGGAACGAAGCCCCCTGGTGTAGTTGCTCCTGGGACGAATCCTGCTGGTGTAGTTGCTCCAGGAACCTTTGTACTGTAGTTGTCTAAGAAAAACGAAAAAACTTGTTTTATGTCATATGAAACTTTATATATAAACACTTTTATAATATATAAGAAAATAATTCTAAATACTGCCATTATCCATCAATCATAAATGTTATTTGATGCATAAAAGAGAAAATATTGTTATATGTTTAAACATACATTTTTAAATTTTAGGCCATTAGAGAAATTAACATTGTGATTGATGGATAATGCGCAGATATTTAGAATTATTTTCTTATATATTATAAAAGTGTTATATTATTATAAAAGTTTGCATTATGACATAAAACAAGTTTTTCGTTTTTCTTAGACAAACACCAGTACCAAAGGTTCCTGCGAGCAACTTACACCAGCGGATTTCGTCCCAGGAGCAATACACCAGGGGGCTTTTCGTTCCTGCGAGCAACAACACCTGGAGGATTTTGTCCCTGGCAGCAACCACACCAGCAGGATTCGTCCCTGCGAGGCAACCCACACCAGTGGATTCGTCCCAGGGTAGTAACCACACAGCCAGGATTTGCTCCATGTGGTAGCCACACCAGGGAGCGCTTTTTTAAGTTTTTCTTTTTCCCCCCGGGGAAGGGGGGCTTTAAAAGCCCAACCCCCACCCCCAGGAGTATATTGTCCCGGAGCAACCACACCTGCGAGGCTTTGTCCCTGGAGCAATACACCAGGAGGCTTAGTCTCCCGGGTGGTTAAAACACCAGGATGGATTCGTCCCAGGAGAACTACACCAGGGAGCTTAGTTCCCGGAGCAACCACACCAGCGAGATTCGTCCCTGGAGCAACCACACCTGGAGGATTAGTTCCAGGAGCACCACACCAGGAGGATTTGTCCCAGGAGCATCCACACCAGGAGGATTAGTCAGGAGGTAGCACACCAGGCAGGCTTAGTTCCCGGTGCAAAACACACCAGGAGGATTCGTTCCAGGAGCAACTACACCAGGAGGCTTAGTTCCGGTGGTAAACACCAGGAGGATTCGTCCAGGAGCAACTACACCAGGAGCTTAGTTCCCGGTGCAACAACACCAGGAGGATTCGTCCCTGGGCAACCACACCAGGAGGATTAGTTCCAGGAGCAACCACACCAGGAGGCTTAGTTCCCGGTGCAACCACACCAGGAGGATTTGTTCCAGGAGCAACCACACCAGGAGATTAGTCCCAGGAGGATTAGTCCAGGAGGTAGCACACCAGGAGCTTAGTTCCCGGTGCAACCACACCAGGGGGATTTGTTCCAGGAGCAACTACACCAGGAGGATTAGTTCCCGGTGCAACAACACCAGGAGGATTTGTCCCCGGAGGTAGCACACCAGGAGGCTTAGTTCCCGGTGGTAAAACACCAGGAGGATTAGTTCCAGGAGCAACCACACCAGGAGGCTTAGTTCCCGGTGCAACCACACCAGGAGGATTTGTCCCGGAGGTAGCACACCAGGAGGCTTAGTTCCCGGTGGTAAAACACCAGGAGGATTTCGTCCCAGGAGCAACTACACCAGGAGGCTTAGTTCCAGGAGCAACCACACCAGGAGGATTCGTCCCTGGAGCAACCACACCAGGAGGATTAGTTCCAGGAGCAACACACCAGGAGGCTTAGTTCCCGGGCAACCACACCAGGAGGATTTGTCCCCGGAGGTAGCACACCAGGAGGCTTAGTTCCCGGTGCAACCACACCAGGAGGATTCTCCCAGGAGCAACTACACCAGGAGGCTTATCCCGGTGCAACCACACCTGGAGGATTTTGTCCCAGGAGCAACCACACCAGGAGGATTCGTCCAGGAGGTAGCACTCCTGGAGGATTGGTTCCAGGAGGTAAAAACCATGGGGGATTAGTTCCAGGAGCAACTACACCAGGAGGATTCGTCCCTGGGCAACCACACCAGGAGGATTCGTCCCCAGGGGGTAGCACACCAGGAGGCTTAGTCCCCGGGGGTAAAACACCTGGAGGATTCGTCCCTGGAGCAACCACACCAGGAGGATTGGTTCCCGGAGGTAGCACTCCAGGAGGCTTAGTTTCCCGGAGCAACTACACCAGGAGGATTTGTTCCAGGGGCATCTACACCAGGAGGCTTAGTTCCCGGTGCAAGCACACCAGGAGGATTGGTTCCCGGTGCAACTACACCAGGAGGATTGGTTCCCGGTGCAACTACACCAGGAGGATTTGTCCCCGGAGGTAGCACTCCAGGAGGATTAGTCCCAGGAGGTAGCACACCAGGAGGCTTAGTTCCCGCGTGCAACACACCAGGAGATTGTTCCAGGAGCAACTACACCAGGAGGCTTAGTTCCCGGTGCAACAACACCAGGAGGATTTGTCCCCGGAGGTAGCACACCAGGAGGCTTAGTTCCGGTGGTAAACACCAGGAGGATTTCCGTCCCAGGAGCAACTACACCAGGAGGCTTAGTTCCCGGTGTAAAACACCAGGAGGATTCGTCCAGGAGCAACTACACCAGGTGGCTTAGTTCCCCGGTTGCAACCACACCAGGAGGATTCGTCCCTGGAGCAACAACACCAGGAGGATTCGTTCCAGGAGCAACTACACCAGGAGGCTTAGTTCCCGGTGCAACCACACCTGGAGGATTTGTCCAGGAGCAACCACACAAGGAGATTCGTCCCAGGAGGTAGCACACCAGGAGGCTTGTACCCGGAGGTAAACACCAGAGGATTCGTCCCTGGAGCAACCACACCAGGAGGATTCGTTCCAGGAGGTAGCACACAGGAGGCTTAGTCCCGGCGGTAAAACACCTGGAGGATTCGTACCAGGAGCAACTTACACCAGGAGGATTAGTTCCCGGTGCAACCACACCAGGAGGATTCGTCCCTGGGCATCCACCCAGGAGGATTAGTTCCAGGAGCAACTACACCAGGAGGCTTAGTTGCCGGTGCAACCACACCAGGAAGATTCGTCCCAGGAGGTAGCACTCCTGGAGGATTGGTTCCTGGAGGTAAAACACCCGGAGGATTTGTCCCAGGAGCAACTACACCAGGAGGATTCGTCCCTGGAGCAACCACACCTGGAGGATTCGTCCAGGAGGTAGCACACCAGGAGGATTAGTCCCCGGAGGTAAAACACCTGGAGGATTTGTTCCTGGAGCAACCACACCAGGAGGCTTAGTTCCCGGTGCAACCACACCAGGAGGATTCGTCCCTGGAGCAACCACACCAGGAGGATTAGTTCCAGGAGCATCCACACCAGGAGGCTTAGTTCCAGGTGCAACCACACCAGGAGGATTTGTCCCGGTGGTAAAACACTGGAGGATTTTGTCCTGGAGCAACTACACCAGGAGGCTTAGTTCCCGGTGCAACCACACCAGGAGGATTTGTCCCAGGAGCAACCACACCTGGAGGATTCGTCCCAGGAGCAACCACACCAGGATTCGTTTCCAGGAGGTAGCACACCAGGAGGCTTAGTCCCCGGGGTAAAACACCTGGAGGATTATTTCCTCAGGATTTGTTCCTGGAGCAACCACACCAGGAGGATTCGTCCCTGGAGCAACAACACCAGGAGGATTTGTCCTGGGGCATCCACACCAGCAGGATTTGTTCCTGGAGCATCCACACCAATAGGATTTGTCCCTGGAGCAACTACACCAGTAGGATTCGTTCCCGGAGCATCCACACCAGGAGGATTTGTTCCTGGGGCAACCACACCAGGAGGATTTTTCCTGGAGCAACCACACCAGGAGGATTAGTCCCTGGAGCTACGACACCAGGAGGATTAGTCCCTGGAGCTAGCACGCCAGGAGGGTTAGTCCCTGGAGTAACCACACCAGCAGGATTAATCTTCGGAGGTAGCACACCAGCAGGATTGATCTCCGGAGGTAGCACACCAGCAGGAATTGTCCCCGGGGCAACTACTCCTTTTGTCACACCTCCTACAGTATTTAATGTTACATCTCCACCTGATGAATCAGTCTTTATTACACCTAACAGCAATAAAAACCATCATCAAAATTACGATTGTACCTGAAGATCCAACAGTACCTGTGCGTGTCACTGTTTCTACCAAGATATGTATCGTAACAAGTAAGTTCTCTAATTCTTTAACTTTTAAATGTAGAAATACATACCAAAATTGCATTTTATATTTATTTAATGTTTGTAAAGTTACTTAACCACTGATTTTTAAGACCAAAATCATAATGTTTAAATGCATTTTATTCAGGTTGGAACCAATATAATATGCGATTTTAGAGTATATATTATAAATGAAAAAACTTATGTCTGTAGAAATATTTAATCATAACCTCTATTGCTTCCTAGAAAATAATTCCATCTGTCATCAAGCTTATTAATGCAACGTTTGCAAAATTCTTTGGGGTTTGGTGCAAAATATAAGACCAACTCGTGTTCAACCTCTTCTCTAGATGTCAACCTAATACCATCCAAATAATTCTATAATCACTTGTGACTCATTTTTGCAGGTAATTTTTAGACAGGCTTGTTACTGGTGATAAGTAGTAGATCCTTTATCATATCGTTAAACGGCATCGTTAGTGGATCAGTCGAGGAAACAGATTTGCTCAGCAACCAATTGGTGCACTTCATCCAAAAAAAGTTGTTTTAGTGTATGGTAGAATATTCAAGAAATTGTCCATTATGAACTGTTAGACAATAACCAATCACCTTTAATCTTTACTGCGATTAACTTCATTGTTTGAAAACAGCTTTGGAAAAAAACGTCCTTCCATAGTCAACAGAAAGGGAATCATCCTTCATTATGATAATACCAGTCCTCACACAGCTCAATCGACTAAAAATCTCAGTTGGGAAAAATGCTTCATCTTCCATATTCTTCTGACTTTGTTCCTTCTGATTACCATTTGTTTAGGGAATTACAGAATTATTTGAATGATCTTAGGTTGACATCAGAGAAAAGGTTGAACATATTTCTATAGTAATTTCATTACTCTAAAATCTTATATTACCTTCCTTCCAACCTGATATCCCTGAATGCTTTCTCTGTGTTTATAATTTGTATTCAATATAATGTTAATAATCATATTTCAAATAATAGATATTATTTATTTAATCATCATATACCAAATAAGAAAATCGTATTGATGTGTTTGGTGTCTTAAATTTATAAATATTGATTATATTGTATTTTATTCAATGAAAGAGTATGTATTCTTCATTGGTTATCTATAATTTCTTTGGTTTTATCTATAGCAACCACGGTACAACCCACAACAACTGTTGCTGCATCTGTCACTAGTGCCCCAGTGGCTACTACTGCTGTTACGAGCCTTCCACCACTTTCTAAAGCACGTGAGTCATATTTTGCCAAAATGCGCTTCAGTTACTTTGATAGAGAATCAAAAGTTTTAAAAAATCATTAGCAATTTGTCATGCTTAACAGCGGGTCTCGTGGATGCGCCATGGTATAATGATATTACTATTACAATGTTTGATAAAAACTATTGCAAAATAATTCAATGTATAAAAAGTATGATAATCTTGACTTAACTGGAATTGAATACTTAGTACCACTGAAAAAGTGTAAAAGTTTCAAAGAAAAGTACAAATATTTTTATATTAAATATTCCTTATTCATTTAACTTTGTCAAAATTCGTTCTTTTTCTCTGCTTTCTTTCTATTTTTCTTTTTTTTTTTTTTTGTCTCATTTCTTTCTTCTTTTTATTTTCCCATTTTTCCCTTTTTTTTCCTACTTTCTTTTCTTCTTTTTTCCATTCCATTGAAGCAGACGATAAGACATATCGCTTTCTCTCTTACCTTTCTTTATTTCTTCTTTTCTATGTTTGCTTTTATATGTAGCGCGTTCTGTTTCTTCCCTTTCTTTCCCTAAACACAATGGAATGGTCTATTATTTATTTGGAGTCATTACAGAGCGTAACATTTGAATGCATATATTCATATTTTATGAATCAAAACTAAATGGTCTATTATTTATCTGAATTTATGACAGGGCATGACACACGTAGGTACACGTCTGTACAAATATATATATATATATATATATATATATATATATATATAGTGTGTGTGTGTGTGTGTGTGTGTGTGTGTGTGTGTGTGTGTGTGTAAGTGTATGTGTGTTTGATGTTGGGAAACTTTTGGCGTTGTAGTGAAAGCATGGGAAAATATAAAATAAAGAAATGAATATGGTGTTGTTTTTATCTTAGTAATTAATCCTAATATTTCAGGTAGATCTCTTCCTTTAGTCAAAGGGTTTTGTCAAAGGGTCTTATCTTATATTTTGCATGTTTCTAATACAGCCAAAACGTTTTCGTAACATCCATCATATGTATCGATAAAAAAGCATGCGTGAACTCTCTAACAATATCACACACACACACACACACACACACATATATATATATATATATATATATATATATATAGTGTACAATACATTTACGGTGAAATTGTTACCAATAGTTTCCAATCAGCATGTTAGCCACGTTTCTTCACGACAACGGGCCGGTTAAGAAATGCAGGGATTGTTAATTCATTTATATTTGTGATTGTTTTTATGTGAGTTGAGTCTTTGTATTTCTCAGGCGTACTAACAAAAATAGTGCGTTTATGATCGCTTACGCTCACGTGCTTCTGTTTCCACACATATAAAATTCTTATTTTTATTTCCATAGCAACAACTGTCGTCCCTGGTGTTACAACTACAACTCCAGCTGTTCCTGGCACCACCACGTTCGGTACTCCTATCGTTCTTTCCACCCAACTACGTAATTCCTCATTTTACATTATCTATA
This sequence comes from Doryteuthis pealeii, assembly GCA_023376005.1. Lineage (NCBI taxonomy): Eukaryota > Metazoa > Mollusca > Cephalopoda > Myopsida > Loliginidae > Doryteuthis > Doryteuthis pealeii. The sequence goes on along the minus strand of JALAJA010001276.1, from coordinate 14,112 downwards.
CTCGTATTCATACAGAACCAAATAATGTATACAATTCAATTATCTTTCAACTGAATGCATCATAATACACTTTTAACATTTGCACTTTCAATAATTCACATACAAAACAGGCATAACTAAACGATTAAGAAGCTGATGATACTTTTCTGAATTAGATGGCCATTTCAATTAATTTTGTTGTTGAAACTTTTTTGACATAATTTCTCTAACATATTTAAACGCTACAATTTTAAATTCTTTATCATAATAAATTGTTCGCTTTGCATATTTACTTGGTCACATATCATTTTTCCAAGTTTAAAAAATATACATGAGTAAAATAACTTTTGTCGGGAAAAAGATTCATTAATTTTAAACGCAAGGGGACTGTTTATGCTACAACTTGAAATAACTTGAAACATATGTGTTGACTGCGAATTTGATTCTATGAATATTTACTTTGTAGCAACATGTCCACTCATTGACGAAATGGAAGATGAGACAATACTACCAGACAATGCCATCACACTGACACCTAATCCAACAGGAAATCCAGGAGATGTAAGACCCAGTGGTCCCGGTTGGTAACACAAACTCCAGATGACAGAGTAGCCACACTTACAATTGGCGACGATCTTAAATCTGGTGGTGTTGTTCAGTTGGTCGAGCCAAAGAACGTCAAAGAATATGTCGTTGAGTTTATTAAAGCACCCAAGGTAAACAGCCACATTATTGTATATAATTCATACATAATAAAACACAACTGCGTCAACCTGATCAACACATAGATTGAAAATCAATCGGTTGGTAAGCAAATAAATAGTTACTGAAAGCAAATAAATATTAAAATGACATGATTCGGCATTAAATTACCAGTAAAAGGTTGATAAGCCGTGAAACAAAACAAGCCACCAACTAACAACCAATAAGTTTGTTGGTCTTCTTCTATCTATGCAGACTAGTCTCTGCTAAAAACTAAAAAGAAACCTACATGTCACAAGCATAGAAAATATATTTGCTATCATTAACTGTTGTAATGAAACTCTTTTACAAAAAGGAATGTTGCTTATATTCTATTGGATAGCAGTTACAACTGTATGTTCCTAAAATAACTAAGCTTATAAGGAGTACGAACCCATTTTAGTTATCTAGAGCTTCACTGGAAGGCAAAAATCAACTTTGTTTAAACACAAGACAATAAGATCCTATCTTTACCTAAAAACAGATATTTTACACCGTTGGAAAACATGTGCTCTCTAGATATTTTTCATCATTCATTTGTTTAATCAGATAATGTTAAATTATCTAATTCTAGATAGTACACCTGTTTATCTGCTCATATACATTAGAGTTTTTCAAATAAAACTTTCGAGTCTTCTTATAAACATCGGATATATCACTTTAGAATAAATTTCCTTAGCTAACAATAAGCGACAGCGCAAATTTTAGCTAATGCTTATTGTTCACAATTTATCACTAATATGTTTTGTGATCTTACAGACAACTACCCAGCACCAGCTGGAGGTGCTACTACCCCAGGTGCTGGTGGAGTTGGACCCGGCGCCGGAGCTACTCCGGCTGGAGGTGCACCAGGTGCAGCAACTCACCAGTTGCTGGTGGTGTTGGACCAGGTGCAGCAACTACCCCAGGTGCCGGTGGTGTTGGACCAGGTGCAGCAACTACCCCAGGTGCCGTGGTGTTGGACCAGGCGCAGCTACTACACCTGCTGGAATCGTACCACCAACAACAGCTAAAGTTACATCACCACCTGACAAGCCGGTTACCATTCCGCCATTTACTGATAGCAATACCGTGAAAGTCACAGTTGTTCCTTTGGATCCAACAAAACCTGTTTCAGTGAAAATCTCCACTAAAATCTGTATCAAAGAATCAAGTGAGTATTACTACGTATTGTTTGTTTCCTTAACAATATTGGTTATCAAACTATTCTCTTTATAATTAAGTGCAGTAACAGTAAAATGCTAAAGTCTTTAGTGATCTTCTAGCTGCAGTCTATTATTTCCTCACGTAATTCTTTGTATTTCACTATGAACTTTTCTTACTTAAAACATCAAGGCAACTATTGCTTACATGTCCAATAGCTTCATTAAACTGTTCGTATATTTATTCATCATTCCTTTTAATTACGTTTTAACATAGCTTTTTATTCTGAACTTTAATTCTAACCTGTATGCATAAAATTCTTATTTTTATCTCCATAGCAACAACTGTCGTCCCTGGTATTACAACTACAACTCCAGCTGTTCCTGGGACCACTACGTTCGGTACTCCTATCGTTCTTTCCACCCAACTACGTAATTACTCAATTTACATTATCTATACTCGTATTCAAAGGGAACGAAAGAAACAATGCATGCAATTCAATTATTCAACTGCATAGATCACAATAATATACTGTGACCTTTATCTAGCATATAACAAAGTAATTAATAAGCTTGAACTACCTTTCTGAATTAGATGACCATTTCAGTTTTTCTCCAAGTTAAAACTTTCTTTTACATATAATTTATTTACCATATTTGAAATCTGATATTTTAGTAAATTTTTAGCATAATATTTAGGTCGTTCTGCATACTTACTGCGTGACGTATTATTTGTCAATGTAAACTATATTGATGATGATAATTTGTTTTGTTGGGACAAATATTGATTAATTTTAACAAAGACGGAGTCTATAACTTAAAATCTATTTGATATTTGCTGATACAGACTTTCATTTTATAAATGTTTACTTTATAGCAACTTGCCCACTTGTGGACAAAATTGTTGATAATACAAAAGGCTATCTGAACCTAACAAATCAATTAATAAGCTGTTAATACATTTCTGAATTAGACAGTCATTTCAGTTCTTCTTTTTGTAACATACTGTGTCATATAATGGGGAAATTGATTTAACCACCAGCATTTTAGCAATTACTTATCACGTGATTCAATTTGCTAGAAATATTTACATGGTCACATGTCATTTTTAAGTTCAATATAATGCATGCGGAAGACAAAATGTCGAGTGTTTTTGTGTGGAAGTGGAGATCTCCATTGTCTTTATTGATTCCGAATTTGATTCTATAAATATTTATTTGCAGCAACATGTCCACTCATTGACGAAATGGATGATGATACAATACTACCAGACAGTGCCATCACACTGACACCTAATCCAACAGGAAATCCAGGAGATGTAAGACCCAGTGGTCCCGGTTGGCTAACACAAACTCCAGATGAAAGAGTAGCCACACTTACAATTGGCGACGATCTTAAATCTGGTGGTGTTGTTCAGTTGGTCGAGCCAAAGAACGTCAAAGAATTTGTAGTTGAGTTGATCAAAGCACCCAAGGTAAACTTCCACATTAACCCATAGAATTCATACGTAATAAAACATAACTGCGTAGGTTTCCTATCTATGTAAGCTAGTGTCTACCAATAAATACTAAATCCACGTCTCACTAGCATGAAAACTTGAGTAACTAACAATTCCAGTGTGTAACCTTTTTCATTAATGAACACTTTCAACAGTTTCCAATGAAAGTCTTTAGATAAAAAAAGTATCCGGGATATTCTATTAGATCGACGTTACATCTGCATGTTCCTCCAGTAACTCATTTTATAATTAGTAAGAAACCAATTTAGTTATTCAGAGCTTCACCGGGAGGTAGAGATCATGTTTCTATTGCTGTTACACAAGACAAATAGATTCTATTATGACCGGAAAACAGTTTAGACAGTTGAAGACAATGTCGAGCTTTCTATATTGACTTCAGTATTCACTTATCCAATCGAATAATTGTTAAATTATCTAATTCTTATAGTATTCCTTTTTGTAGATAGATTAAAATGTATCGTTTAAACACAAGCAAAACATATGATCATCAGCTAGCATATATTATAGCATTTTAATAATATCCTACCTTTGTCACAGCAAGATATATAACTTTACAATACTTTGCCTTGGCATACTGTAAGCAGTATGGATATTTTTAGCTAACGCTTATCGGTTATATTTATCATGCTAATAAGTTTTATATCTTTTACAGACAACACCCCAGCACCAGCTGGAGGTGCCACTACCCCAGGTGCTGGTGGAGTTGGACCCGGCGCCGGAGCTACTCCGGCTGGAGGTGCACCAGGTGCAGCAACTACCCCAGGTGCCGGCGGTGTTGGACCAGGCGCAGCTACTACACCTGCTGGAATCGTACCACCAACAACAGCTAAAGTTACATCACCACCTGACAAGCCGGTTACCATTCCGCCATTTACTGATAGCAATACCGTGAAAGTCACAGTTGTTCCTTTGGATCCAACAAAACCTGTTTCAGTGAAAATCTCCACTAAAATATGTATCAAAGAATCAAGTGAGTATTAATATATATTGTTTGTTTCCTTAACAATATTGGATAACATATTAAAGCTTTTAGGGGTATTTCAATTGCATTTGATTATTTCGTCGCATATTTCTTTGATTTTCACTACGAAATATTGCTACTTTACAAACCACAACAATTATTCCTTACATATCCAATAGCTTTATTATAATGTTCTTTTTTTATCACTCTCTTTCAATAATGTTTTTAACATAGTGTTTTATTCTGAACTTTAATTCTAACCGGCATGCATAAAATTCTTATTTTTATCTCCATAGCAACAACTGTCGTCCCTGGTGTTACAACTACAACTCCAGCTGTTCCTGGCACCACCACGTTCGGTACTCCTATCGTTCTTTCCACCCAACTACGTAATTATTCATTTTATTTTATCTATATTCATATTCCGATTCGAAGTTTTCTAGTTTAAATGGGAATAACTCTGTTAGCTTTGATAATACAATATATTTTACAAACTAAGGCTGCGTCGAGTCTCTTGTACACAAACGAACTTTCGTCAGATAACTTTTAACATTTGAAGCAATAATAATTTTGTGTAAACTCCAACAAATCCGTAGTTTTTAGGCGCAAAGGTCTAGGTTTTGAAAGTACGTTCGGTAGCGAATACTGAACATTAGAACGATTATATTTGTATTGGAATTGTAGATCTCTAATGTCTTTATTGACTCCGAATTTTATTCTATAAATATTTATTTGCAGCAACATGTCCACTCATTGACGAAATGGATGATGATACAATACTACCAGACAGTGCCATCACACTGACACCTAATCCAACAGGAAATCCAGGAGATGTAAGACCCAGTGGTCCCGGTTGGCTAACACAAACTCCAGATGAAAGAGTAGCCACACTTACAATTGGCGACGATCTTAAATCTGGTGGTGTTGTTCAGTTGGTCGAGCCAAAGAACGTCAAAGAATTTGTAGTTGAGTTGATCAAAGCACCCAAGGTAAACTTCCACATTAACCCATAGAATTCATACGTAATAAAACATAACTGCGTAGGTTTCCTATCTATGTAAGCTAGTGTCTACCAATAAATACTAAATCCCACGTCTCACTAGCATGAAAACTTGAGTAACTAACAATTCCAGTTTGTAACCTTTTTCATTAATGAACACTTTCAACAGTTTCCAATGAAAGTCTTTAGATAAAAAGTATCCGGGATATATTCTATTAGATCGACGTTACATCAGCATGTTCCTCCAGTAACTCATTTTATAATTAGTAAGAAACCAATTTAGTTATTCAGAGCTTCACCGGGAGGTAGAGATCATGTTTCTATTGCTTTTACACAAGACAAATAGATTCTATTATGACCGGAAACAGTTTAGACAGTTGAAGACAATGTCGAGCTTTTATATTGACTTCAGTATTCACTTATCCAATCGAATAATTGTTAAATTATCTAATTCTTATAGTATTCCTTTTTGTAGATAGATTAAAATGTATCGTTTAAACACAAGCAAAACATATGATCATCAGCTAGCATATATTATAGCATTTTAATAATATCCTACCTTTGTCACAGCAAGATATATAACTTTACAATACTTTGCCTTGGCATACTGTAAGCAGTATGGATATTTTTAGCTAACGCTTATCGGTTATATTTATCATGCTAATAAGTTTTATATCTTTTACAGACAACCACCCCAGCACCAGCTGGAGGTGCCTACCCCAGGTGCTGGTGGAGTTGGACCCGGCGCCGGAGCTACTCCGGCTGGAGGTGCACCAGGTGCAGCAACTACCCCAGGTGCTGGCGGTGTTGGACCAGGCGCAGCTACTACACCTGCTGGAATCGTACCACCAACAACAGCTAAAGTTACATCACCACCTGACAAGCCGGTTACCATTCCGCCATTTACTGATAGCAATACCGTGAAAGTCACAGTTGTTCCTTTGGATCCAACAAAACCTGTTTCAGTGAAAATCTCCACTAAAATATGTATCAAAGAATCAAGTGAGTATTAATATATATTGTTTGTTTCCTTAACAATATTGGATAACATATTAAAGCTTTTAGGGGTATTTCAATTGCATTTGATTATTTCGTCGCATATTTCTTTGATTTTCACTACGAAATATTGCTACTTTACAAACCACAACAATTATTCCTTACATATCCAATAGCTTTATTATAATGTTCTTTTTTTATCACTCTCTTTCAATAATGTTTTTAACATAGTGTTTTATTCTGAACTTTAATTCTAACCGGCATGCATAAAATTCTTATTTTTATCTCCATAGCAACAACTGTCGTCCCTGGTGTTACAACTACAACTCCAGCTGTTCCTGGCACCACCACGTTCGGTACTCCTATCGTTCTTTCCACCCAACTACGTAATTATTCATTTTATTTTATCTATATTCATATTCCGATTCGAAGTTTTCTAGTTTCAATGGGAATAACTCTGTTAGCTTTGATAATACAATATATTTTACAAACTAAGGCTGCGTCGAGTCTCTTGTACACAAACGAGCTTTCGTCAGATAACTTTTAACATTTGAAGCAATAATAATTTTGTGTAAACTCCAACAAATCCGTAGTTTTTAGGCGCAAAGGTCTAGGTTTTGAAAGTACGTTCGGTAGCGAATACTGAACATTAGAACGATTATATTTGTATTGGAATTGTAGATCTCTAATGTCTTTATTGACTCCGAATTTTATTCTATAAATATTTATTTGCAGCAACATGTCCACTCATTGACGAAATGGATGATGATACAATACTACCAGACAGTGCCATCACACTGACACCTAATCCAACAGGAAATCCAGGAGATGTAAGACCCAGTGGTCCCGGTTGGCTAACACAAACTCCAGATGAAAGAGTAGCCACACTTACAATTGGCGACGATCTTAAATCTGGTGGTGTTGTTCAGTTGGTCGAGCCAAAGAACGTCAAAGAATTTGTAGTTGAGTTGATCAAAGCACCCAAGGTAAACTTCCACATTAACCCATAGAATTCATACGTAATAAAACATAACTGCGTAGGTTTCCTATCTATGTAAGCTAGTGTCTACCAATAAATACTAAATCCCACGTCTCACTAGCATGAAAACTTGAGTAACTAACAATTCCAGTTTGTAACCTTTTTCATTAATGAACACTTTCAACAGTTTCCAATGAAAGTCTTTAGATAAAAAGTATCCGGGATATATTCTATTAGATCGACGTTACATCAGCATGTTCCTCCAGTAACTCATTTTATAATTAGTAAGAAACCAATTTAGTTATTCAGAGCTTCACCGGGAGGTAGAGATCATGTTTCTATTGCTTTTACACAAGACAAATAGATTCTATTATGACCGGAAAGCAGTTTAGACAGTTGAAGACAATGTCGAGCTTTTTATATTGACTTCAGTATTCACTTATCCAATCGAATAATTGTTAAATTATCTAATTCTTATAGTATTCCTTTTTGTAGATAGATTAAAATGTATCGTTTAAACACAAGCAAAACATATGATCATCAGCTAGCATATATTATAGCATTTTAATAATATCCTACCTTTGTCACAGCAAGATATATAACTTTACAATACTTTGCCTTGGCATACTGTAAGCAGTATGGATATTTTTAGCTAACGCTTATCGGTTATATTTATCATGCTAATAAGGTTTTATATCTTTTACAGACAACCACCCAGCACCAGCTGGAGGTGCCACTACCCCAGGTGCTGGTGGAGTTGGACCCGGCGCCGGAGCTACTCCGGCTGGAGGTGCACCAGGTGCAGCAACTACCCCAGGTGCCGGCGGTGTTGGACCAGGCGCAGCTACTACACCTGCTGGAATCGTACCACCAACAACAGCTAAAGTTACATCACCACCTGACAAGCCGGTTACCATTCCGCCATTTACTGATAGCAATACCGTGAAAGTCACAGTTGTTCCTTTGGATCCAACAAAACCTGTTTCAGTGAAAATCTCCACTAAAATATGTATCAAAGAATCAAGTGAGTATTAATATATATTGTTTGTTTCCTTAACAATATTGGATAACATATTAAAGCTTTTAGGGGTATTTCAATTGCATTTGATTATTTCGTCGCATATTTCTTTGATTTTCACTACGAAATATTGCTACTTTACAAACCACAACAATTATTCCTTACATATCCAATAGCTTTATTATAATGTTCTTTTTTTATCACTCTCTTTCAATAATGTTTTTAACATAGTGTTTTATTCTGAACTTTAATTCTAACCGGCATGCATAAAATTCTTATTTTTATCTCCATAGCAACAACTGTCGTCCCTGGTGTTACAACTACAACTCCAGCTGTTCCTGGCACCACCACGTTCGGTACTCCTATCGTTCTTTCCACCCAACTACGTAATTATTCATTTTATTTTATCTATATTCCTATTCCGATTCGAAGTTTTCTAGTTTCAATGGGAATAACTCTGTTAGCTTTGATAATACAATATATTTTACAAACTAAGGCTACGTCGAGTCTCTTGTACACAAACGAGCTTTCGTCAGATAACTTTTAACATTTGAAGCAATAATAATTTTGTGTAAACTCCAACAAATCCGTAGTTTTTAGGCGCAAAGGTCTAGGTTTTGAAAGTACGTTCGGTAGCGAATACTGAACATTAGAACGATTATATTTGTATTGGAATTGTAGATCTCTAATGTCTTTATTGACTCCGAATTTTATTCTATAAATATTTATTTGCAGCAACATGTCCACTCATTGACGAAATGGATGATGATACAATACTACCAGACAGTGCCATCACACTGACACCTAATCCAACAGGAAATCCAGGAGATGTAAGACCCAGTGGTCCCGGTTGGCTAACACAAACTCCAGATGAAAGAGTAGCCACACTTACAATTGGCGACGATCTTAAATCTGGTGGTGTTGTTCAGTTGGTCGAGCCAAAGAACGTCAAAGAATTTGTAGTTGAGTTGATCAAAGCACCCAAGGTAAACTTCCACATTAACCCATAGAATTCATACGTAATAAAACATAACTGCGTAGGTTTCCTATCTATGTAAGCTAGTGTCTACCAATAAATACTAAATCCCACGTCTCACTAGCATGAAAACTTGAGTAACTAACAATTCCAGTTTGTAACCTTTTTCATTAATGAACACTTTCAACAGTTTCCAATGAAAGTCTTTAGATAAAAAGTATCCGGGATATATTCTATTAGATCGACGTTACATCAGCATGTTCCTCCAGTAACTCATTTTATAATTAGTAAGAAACCAATTTAGTTATTCAGAGCTTCACCGGGAGGTAGAGATCATGTTTCTATTGCTTTTACACAAGACAAATAGATTCTATTATGACCGGAAAAGCAGTTTAGACAGTTGAAGACAATGTCGAGCTTTTTATATTGACTTCAGTATTCACTTATCCAATCGAATAATTGTTAAATTATCTAATTCTTATAGTATTCCTTTTTGTAGATAGATTAAAATGTATCGTTTAAACACAAGCAAAACATATGATCATCAGCTAGCATATATTATAGCATTTTAATAATATCCTACCTTTGTCACAGCAAGATATATAACTTTACAATACTTTGCCTTGGCATACTGTAAGCAGTATGGATATTTTTAGCTAACGCTTATCGGTTATATTTATCATGCTAATAAGTTTTATATCTTTTACAGACAACCACCCCAGCACCAGCTGGAGGTGCCACTACCCCAGGTGCTGGTGGAGTTGGACCCGGCGCCGGAGCTACTCCGGCTGGAGGTGCACCAGGTGCAGCAACTACCCCAGGTGCTGGCGGTGTTGGACCAGGCGCAGCTACTACACCTGCTGGAATCGTACCACCAACAACAGCTAAAGTTACATCACCACCTGACAAGCCGGTTACCATTCCGCCATTTACTGATAGCAATACCGTGAAAGTCACAGTTGTTCCTTTGGATCCAACAAAACCTGTTTCAGTGAAAATCTCCACTAAAATATGTATCAAAGAATCAAGTGAGTATTAATATATATTGTTTGTTTCCTTAACAATATTGGATAACATATTAAAGCTTTTAGGGGTATTTCAATTGCATTTGATTATTTCGTCGCATATTTCTTTGATTTTCACTACGAAATATTGCTACTTTACAAACCACAACAATTATTCCTTACATATCCAATAGCTTTATTATAATGTTCTTTTTTTATCACTCTCTTTCAATAATGTTTTTAACATAGTGTTTTATTCTGAACTTTAATTCTAACCGGCATGCATAAAATTCTTATTTTTATCTCCATAGCAACAACTGTCGTCCCTGGTGTTACAACTACAACTCCAGCTGTTCCTGGCACCACCACGTTCGGTACTCCTATCGTTCTTTCCCCCAACTACGTAATTATTCATTTTATTTTATTATATTCATATTCCGATTCGAAGTTTTCTAGTTTCAATGGGAATAACTCTGTTAGCTTTGATAATACAATATATTTTACAAACTAAGGCTGCGTCGAGTCTCATGTACACAAACGAGCTTTCGTCAGATAACTTTTAACATTTGAAGCAATAATAATTTTGTGTAAACTCCAACAAATCCGTAGTTTTTAGGCGCAAAGGTCTAGGTTTTGAAAGTACGTTCGGTAGCGAATACTGAACATTAGAACGATTATATTTGTATTGGAATTGTAGATCTCTAATGTCTTTATTGACTCCGAATTTTATTCTATAAATATTTATTTGCAGCAACATGTCCACTCATTGACGAAATGGATGATGATACAATACTACCAGACAGTGCCATCACACTGACACCTAATCCAACAGGAAATCCAGGAGATGTAAGACCCAGTGGTCCCGGTTGGCTAACACAAACTCCAGATGAAAGAGTAGCCACACTTACAATTGGCGACGATCTTAAATCTGGTGGTGTTGTTCAGTTGGTCGAGCCAAAGAACGTCAAAGAATTTGTAGTTGAGTTGATCAAAGCACCCAAGGTAAACTTCCACATTAACCCATAGAATTCATACGTAATAAAACATAACTGCGTAGGTTTCCTATCTATGTAAGCTAGTGTCTACCAATAAATACTAAATCCCACGTCTCACTAGCATGAAAACTTGAGTAACTAACAATTCCAGTTTGTAACCTTTTTCATTAATGAACACTTTCAACAGTTTCCAATGAAAGTCTTTAGATAAAAAGTATCCGGGATATATTCTATTAGATCGACGTTACATCAGCATGTTCCTCCAGTAACTCATTTTATAATTAGTAAGAAACCAATTTAGTTATTCAGAGCTTCACCGGGAGGTAGAGATCATGTTTCTATTGCTTTTACACAAGACAAATAGATTCTATTATGACCGGAAAGCAGTTTAGACAGTTGAAGACAATGTCGAGCTTTTTATATTGACTTCAGTATTCACTTATCCAATCGAATAATTGTTAAATTATCTAATTCTTATAGTATTCCTTTTTGTAGATAGATTAAAATGTATCGTTTAAACACAAGCAAAACATATGATCATCAGCTAGCATATATTATAGCATTTTAATAATATCCTACCTTTGTCACAGCAAGATATATAACTTTACAATACTTTGCCTTGGCATACTGTAAGCAGTATGGATATTTTTAGCTAACGCTTATCGGTTATATTTATCATGCTAATAAGTTTTATATCTTTTACAGACAACCACCCAGCACCAGCTGGAGGTGCCACTACCCCAGGTGCTGGTGGAGTTGGACCCGGCGCCGGAGCTACTCCGGCTGGAGGTGCACCAGGTGCAGCAACTACCCCAGGTGCTGGCGGTGTTGGACCAGGCGCAGCTACTACACCTGCTGGAATCGTACCACCGACAACAGCTAAAGTTACATCACCACCTGACAAGCCGGTTACCATTCCGCCATTTACTGATAGCAATACCGTGAAAGTCACAGTTGTTCCTTTGGATCCAACAAAACCTGTTTCAGTGAAAATCTCCACTAAAATATGTATCAAAGAATCAAGTGAGTATTAATATATATTGTTTGTTTCCTTAACAATATTGGATAACATATTAAAGCTTTTAGGGGTATTTCAATTGCATTTGATTATTTCGTCGCATATTTCTTTGATTTTCACTACGAAATATTGCTACTTTACAAACCACAACAATTATTCCTTACATATCCAATAGCTTTATTATAATGTTCTTTTTTTATCACTCTCTTTCAATAATGTTTTTAACATAGTGTTTTATTCTGAACTTTAATTCTAACCGGCATGCATAAAATTCTTATTTTTATCTCCATAGCAACAACTGTCGTCCCTGGTGTTACAACTACAACTCCAGCTGTTCCTGGCACCACCACGTTCGGTACTCCTATCGTTCTTTCCACCCAACTACGTAATTATTCATTTTATTTTATCTATATTCATATTCCGATTCGAAGTTTTCTAGTTTAATGGGAATAACTCTGTTAGCTTTGATAATACAATATATTTTACAAACTAAGGCTGCGTCGAGTCTCATGTACACAAACGAGCTTTCGTCAGATAACTTTTAACATTTGAAGCAATAATAATTTTGTGTAAACTCCAACAAATCCGTAGTTTTTAGGCGCAAAGGTCTAGGTTTTGAAAGTACGTTCGTAGCGAATACTGAACATTAGAACGATTATATTTGTATTGGAATTGTAGATCTCTAATGTCTTTATTGACTCCGAATTTTATTCTATAAATATTTATTTGCAGCAACATGTCCACTCATTGACGAAATGGATGATGATACAATACTACCAGACAGTGCCATCACACTGACACCTAATCCAACAGGAAATCCAGGAGATGTAAGACCCAGTGGTCCCGGTTGGCTAACACAAACTCCAGATGAAAGAGTAGCCACACTTACAATTGGCGACGATCTTAAATCTGGTGGTGTTGTTCAGTTGGTCGAGCCAAAGAACGTCAAAGAATTTGTAGTTGAGTTGATCAAAGCACCCAAGGTAAACTTCCACATTAACCCATAGAATTCATACGTAATAAAACATAACTGCGTAGGTTTCTATCTATGTAGCTAGTGTCTACAATAAATACTAAATCCCACGTCTCACTAGCATGAAAACTTGAGTAACTAACATTCCAGTTTGTAACCTTTTTCATTAATGAACACTTTCAACAGTTTCCAATGAAAGTCTTTAGATAAAAGTATCCGGGATATATTCTATTAGATCGACGTTACATCAGCATGTTCCTCCAGTAAACTCATTTTATAATTAGTAAGAAACCAATTTAGTTATTCAGAGCTTCACCGGGAGGTAGAGATCATGTTTCTATTGCTTTTACACAAGACAATAGATTCTATTATGACCGGAAAGCAGTTTAGACAGTTGAAGACAATGTCGAGCTTTTTATATTGACTTCAGTTCACTTATCCAATCGAATAATTGTTAGAATTATTAATTCTTATATATTCTCTTTGTAAATAGATTAAAATGTATCGTTTAAAACAAGCAAAACATATGATCATCAGCTAGCAATATTATGCATGTTCTAATAATTCCTACCTTGTCACAGCAAGATATATAACTTTACATACATTGCCTGCAATACTGTAAGCAGTATGGATATTTTAGCTAACGCTTATCGGTTTATTTATCATGCTAATAGTTTTATATCTTTTACAGACAACCCACCAGCACCAGCTGGAGGTGCCACTACCCAGGTGCTGGTGGAGTTGGATACCCACCCGGCGCGCCGGAGCTACTCCGGTGGAGGTGACATTTCAAGTCAGTGCAACAAGCTTA